>PVIW01003845.1:0-153059 GCA_004026585.1 Noctilio leporinus | reverse complement strand
AAAAACTAAAAATGGAACTGCCTTTTGATCCAGCAATTCCACTACTTGGACTATACCCAAAGAATCCTGAAACACCAATTCATAAGAACCTATGCACACCTATGTTCATAGCGGCACTATTTACAATAGCCAAGTGCTGGAAACAGCCTAAGTGCCCATCAGTGGATGATTGGATCAAAAAACTTTGGTACATTTATACCATGGAATACCATACAGCAGAAAGAAAGAAGGAACTCCTACCCTTTGCAACAACATGGATGGAACTGGAGAGTATTATGCTTAGTGAAATAAGCCAGTCAGTGAAGGACAAATATCATATGATCTCACCCATTACGGGACAATAATGAACAAAACTAACAACAAGCAAAACAGAACCAAGTATATGAATACAGTGAATAGGCCTTCAGTGGTCAGGGGAACGGGGTAGAGGGGAGGAAGAGGTAGAGGCAAAGAAGGGGAGCAGCTTAGACAAGAATCTAGTATAAAGGAACCATGGACATGGACAACAGGTGGGATTGACTTTGAGGGGAATGGGTGGGTGGGTGGAGGGACAGAGGGGAGCAAAAAGGGGATGGATGTAATACAACAACAATAAAATTAAAAAAAAAAAAAAAAGGATGTTCACCTCACTTTCATACCTTGATTTATTTGGTTTTGGGTAGGACCTGAGCATTGGCAATTTTCCAAAAAATTTCTGGCTCTGATCAGCCAGTGTTTCAACCCATAGGTGGAAAAAAATTATTATATATATTAAAAAATCTTCTCCTGAGGATACATTTATTGATGAGAGAGGGAGAGGAAGAGAGAAAGAGGGAGAGGGAGAGGGAGAGGGAGAGAAAGAGGGAGAGAGAGGGAGAGAGAGGAAGAGGGAGAGGAAGGAAGGAAGGAAGAAAGGAAGGAAGGAAGGAAGGAAGGAAAGAAGAGAGAGGAAGAAAGAAAGAGAGAGAGAGAGAGAGAGAGAAAAGGAAGGAAGGAAGGAAGGAAGGAAGGAAGGAAGGAAGGAAGGAAGGAAGGAAGGAAGAAAGGAAGGAAGAAAGGAAGAAAGAGAAAAAGAAAGAGAAAGAAAGATTGGTTGCTGATACCTACCCTGGCTGAGAATCAAGCCAGCAACATTTTGGTGTACTGGATACTGTTGCAACCAACTGAGTCACACAGGCCAGGTCACAGGTTAAAAGTTTTGTAGCAGAAGGGATCTCAAAGATAATATGGTTAAGCCTTCTTACTTTACAAATATGTAAACAGAACTGGAAATGCAGCCTCCTATTGGCCAGATTTAATGGACATTTTTCCCAGCCATTATCCTCAGCCTCCTTCTATTCTCCTGTAAGTTGATTATGCTGCATCATTCCCACATTTTCAGACTCTTAGACTAACCTCATCTGAATCCCATTTTTTTTTTAAATACAGAAGCTCCTCAATTTACAATGGGGTTACATCACAATAAACCCATTGTAAGTTCAAACTATAGTAAGTTGAGAATGGCCGACTGAGAGCTGCATTGCCACTCCCAGCCTGACAATGTCCTACCACATTATCACTAGCCAGGGAAAGATCATGTTCAAAGTCCAGTTTCTACAGGATGCCTTTCATTTTCACATCATCATAAAGTTGAAAATTGAAAGTTGAACCATTTTAAGTCTGTATGGTAGCTCTTTCTGAAAAAAATAAAATAAAACAAAATAAAAACAAGCAAACAAAAAGAAAAAAAAAAAAAAAAAAGGAAGGAAAAGGAAAGGAAAAAAAAAATACCCTAAACGAGACAAGTTTAGATGGCAAGGAATTCAGTCCCATAATGATCTGAGGATTTATGGCACAGTTTTCTAATTTACGTATACTTTACATCCTAATTGTCCCCCAAGTGTTTCACAAAGCCTGTGTATTGGTTTGTATCTTGTTTTCTCAATAAGTTTCTGTCTGTGAAAATACCTGTTTGTCTCTGAGCTTCCTGTATATATTGCAAGGTTTTTTCTATATTGAGGAATAATTTACATACAGCAACATGCATAGATCTCAATTGCACACATAGTTCAGCATAGACACCCATGCTACCTACCATTACCCAAATCAAGCCATAGAACATTCCAGCTACCCCAAAATATTCCCTAAAGCCACTTTTCAATCAGTTCCATCCTGGGGCAAGAGTTGTTCGGTGGGTTTCCCTAACAGATTCACTTTTCCCGTTCTTGAACTTCATATATGAATGGAATTATACAGCATGTGTGTACCCTTTTTTTTTTTTTTTTTTAGGAGAAGGGGAAGGGGTAGGGAGGGGGTACCCTTTTATATATGGTATTTTCAACAGAAGTGGTTTTGAGTTTGTCTATGGTGTTTCTTATATTGGTACTTATTTTTTAAATTGGTAAGTAGTATTCCATATTTTGGCTAAATCACTATTTATTTATTCATTCTCTTGATGGAAATTTGAGTTCTTTCCAGTTTGGGCTATTATAAATAAAACTGCTATAAACTTTATTGTATAAGACTTTGTGTACACATATACTTTTATTTCTCTTGGGTCTCTAAGAGTAGAATTCCTGGCTCACAGGGTAGGTGTGTATTTAATTTCTGTAAGAAACTGCCAAATTGTTGTTCATACTATTTGTATCATTTTATGCTCTGACTAGCAAGATAAAAGCATTACGTTTGCTCCAAATCCTTGGCAACATTTGGCATAATCAGTCTTTTTAACTTTAGCCATTCAAGTGGGTATGTAGTAGTATCTCATTATGATTTTACTTTAGCTTTTTCCTAAATAACAATGAGGTTGAAGACCTTGCCATTTTTCAATCTTTCATGAAGTATTTAAGTTCTTAGCTCACTTTTATCAGATTGTCTGATTTGTAGTTTTAAAAAAATATTCTGGATATTAGTCCTTAGATAAGTTTTATACATTTTTTTCCCACTTGCAAGGCTTTTCTTTTCTTTTCTTTTTTTTTTTTTTTTTTTCATGAGAAGTTTATAGTTTTGATAAGGTCCAATTAATTCTTTTTGCTCTTTATCACTGGGCCTTTTATGTTCTAATTTATTAAAATTTTTATTTATTGATGAGAGAGAGAGAGACATCTTGATTTGTTGTTGCAGTTATTTATGCATTCATTGGTTGATTTTTGTATGTGCACTGGCTTGGGAGTGAACCTTGCAACTGTGGCATATCAGGATGATGCTCTAACTACCTGAGCTACCTGGTCAGGGCTGTCTAATTAATTTTGCCTCTCCCAAGATTAGTAAGATATTGTCTTAATAGAAGTATTTTCTTCCAAAAAGTTTATAGTTTTGTCTTATGGGGTTAGGTCTGTGATCCACTTTGGATTAATTTTTGGGTGTGGTATGAGATATGGATTATGGTAATTTTTTTTTCCGTTCAAATATCTTTATTTCCAACTCTGTTGGAAAGATTTTCCTATGTTCCTATTCCTATTGAATTTTATTGAAAATGAATTGTGGCTCAGTTGTCTGGGCATCATCCCACAAATCAGAAAGTTGTAGATTCAATCCCTAGTCAGGTCTCATGCCTGGGTTGTGGGTTTGGTCCCTGGTCAGGGTATGTATGAAAAGCAACCAATCAAAGTTTCTCTCTCAACATCAATGTTTCTCTCTCTCCCTTTCTCCCTCCCTTCCCTTCTCTCTAAAATGAAATACAGTCTTAAAAAAAATAAATAAATAAAAATGAATTATGTGAGTGTTCATTCTGGATTCTGGATTGGGCTGTTCAAACAGTCCAAATTTGACATCAGTATAATCACACTTCATTAATCAGTCTCATTTTCTTGTGTTATAAAATTTTGTATTGTAAGTCTTCCAACTTTGTACTTTTCTTTATGATTCTTATGGCTATTTATGCTCCTTAGCCTTCCATAAAATTTTAGAGTTTGCTCATTACATCCTAGAAAACATCTGCTGGGATTTTCAGTGGAATGAAATTGGAGGAGATGGACAGCTTAGTAATATTGTGTCTTCTAATACATAATGGAATATTTCTTCACTTATGTTTTCTTTAATTTCTCTCAGCCACAGTTTAAAATTTTCAATGTCAAGGTCTTCCACATCTCTCGCTAAATTTTTTCCAATATAATTAATATTTTATTATACTAATTTAATAACACTATTTTACATTTCATTTTCAATTGATTATTGATAGTATATAGTAAATACAGTTGATTTTTGTATACTGACCCTGTATCTTCCAATCCTGTTAAATTGATTAATTCTAATAATTTGTCATTTTCTTTGTTTTTTCTAGGTACGTAATCTTTTTAAAAATCATTTTCTTTTTTTATAAGTATATTTTATTGATTATGCTGTTACAGTTGTCCCAATGTCTCTTTCCTTTGTTCTCCTCTACCCAGTACCCACCTTTGCTCCAGCAACCCCTCCCCACTTAGTTCATGTCCATATAAGTGATGCGTATAAATTCTTTGGCTTCACCCTTTCCTATATTATTCTTAACTTGCCCCTGTCTATTTTGTGCTTACCAATTATGCTTCTTAATCCCTGCATCATTTCTCCATTTCTCCCCTTCTCCCTCCCAGCTGATAACCATCCAAATGATCCCCATACCTGTGAAGAATCTGGTTCCTGTTCTGGTTATTTGCTTAGTTTGTTTGTTTTTATATCTATATTTTTAGGTTCTGCTGTTGATAGTTGTGAGTTTGTTGTCATTTTATTTTATTATTTTATTATTTTAAAACATTTTGTTTATTTATTTTTAGAGAGAGGGGAAAGGAGGGTGAAAGAGAGGGAGAGAAATATAAATGCGTGGTGGCCTTTCACACTCCTCCAATTGGGAATATGGTCTGCAGCCCAGGCATGTGTCCTGAGTAGGAATCAAACTGTCAACCCTTTGGTTTGCAGGCTGGTGCTCAATTTACTGAGCCATACGAGCCAGGGCTATTTTCATTTTAATGTTCATAGCTTTGATTCTCTTTTTCTTAGATAAGTCCCTTATCTATTATTATTATTATTTCATATAATAAGGGCTTGGTGATGATGAACTCCTTTAGCTTTACCTTGTCTGGGAAGCATTATATCTGCCTTTCCATTCTAAATGATAGCTTTGCTGGATAGAGTAATCTTGATGTCAGCTGATAATCTTATGGGAACTCCTTTGTAGATAACCAATCGCTATTCTCTTGCTGCTTTTAAGATTCTCTCTTTATCTT
Organism: Noctilio leporinus; assembly: GCA_004026585.1. NCBI lineage: Eukaryota > Metazoa > Chordata > Mammalia > Chiroptera > Noctilionidae > Noctilio > Noctilio leporinus. The sequence goes on along the minus strand of PVIW01003845.1, from coordinate 147,900 downwards.
TAACTTTTGGCATTTTAATTATGAGATATCTTGGTGTGGTCTGCTTTGGGTCCACCTTAATTGGAATTTTCTGTGCTTCCTGAACACGTATGTTTGTGTGCAGGCCCTTTAAGAGAAACTACTTGGGACTGCAGAAGCACCTGTCTTCCTCAGCCTCAATCCCCATTGTCTTTATAGCCACAAGTTACAGAAACTTCTCTTCTTGTACTGGAACCCTGGGCTGGTGGGCCTAGTGTGGGGTTGCTACTCAAGGGCCCTCTGATGCTGCAATATCCCTCTTGATTTTTATCCACCATACATGAGTGTGGGACCAGCCCATTCTGCATCTCCTCCCCTCCTACCAGTCTTGATGTAGCTTCTTTAATTCCCTAGTTTTAGCAATGCCATTTAGCTGAATTTCAGGCAGTTCTGAGTGATGGTTGTATTGTAGTTTAGTTGTAATTTTGATGTGATTGTGGGAGGAGGTGAGTACAGTTTACATACACCAGCATCATGACCATTGTCTCTTCTAGGTATATCATCTTTAAGAATAAATGCAGTTTCATGGATTTTGTTTCTTTTTCTTGCCTTATTGTGAAGCCGTAGGGCCTTCAGTATTATTTTTAAATGCAATGTGATTTTGATCTTAGAGGAAAAGCATTCAGTAAATCACCATTATGTTTAGCAAGACTTTAAAAACTATGTTAGTATCTTAGCCGCTTTCCTTAGCAGTCCCGCCCTTTATCCATCAGGTTTTCATATAGCTTCAGGTAAAATTTCCATCTCATTTAAACACAAGTCGTTAAGATTCAGAGGTAGTTTTAAAAACAATAAAAAGTAGCAGTAGCCATGGAGGTGAGCGGTGGGTTTTATGTATGCCCTGGCACTGATGGCCCAGCAGTTGCAGAGTTCTTGCTGGCTAGGCGGGCCATGCTTCTCCATAGGTCACTTAGCCTGAGGTCTCCTCAGTGAAGTTCTCATCTTCATGAACAGAGGCCATTATAGAAAAGGGCCTTATGGTTCATTCTTTAAAATATGAAGTTTACATTGCAGTCTCTGGCATTTCCAAGTCAACCACTTTCATTAAACTGAATTCTGCTTAACCAGCCCTCAGCCTGAATTTAGGAGCCAAGAGTTTAGGAGTGGGTCTTTGGGCTCTGTAGTTTTTTTTCACTCTTCTCCCAGTTGCCATCACTCTGTAGAAGCCATGCAGGGTGAGAAGGGGCTTTAGCTTAAGGCGTTGAAGCCAACAGCCAGGTGTAATTTCTATGGGGAGAACTTCCTAAGAGATATGGTGTTCCCTGTCTCAGAGACCCATGAGTAGTATTGGGAGCTGAGGAATTAGAACAAGGATGCAGGAAGACCCACAGATGGGTCCCTTGTCACCAGCCATGTTGATGAGCAACTGGCATGAACACCAAAAACTGGAGCACACAGGGCTCCTGAAGGCAGCACCGAGAGAGAAAGCTGGAAAGACAGGCTGTGGCCTAATGTGGTGGTGTGGTCTTTCTTCTTTGGTAACAAAGAGTCATTATTCAGAGTGTTTTCAGGATGTTGACTCAGATTTCACTTGCTTTGTTGGGATTATTGTGAAAGCCCCAACCTTGCCCTTTTGGTTAGGAGTTAAGAAATCTGGGGATTTAAAAGAGGATCTAAAATTTTTGTGAGCCTCGTTTTCTGCCATAAACATGGTGTTGGAATATGAGTAATAACGGGTTTAGGGGGAGCACCTTCTATGTGGCAGGCACAATGCGAACACTTTGTATGCAGTAGCTCATCTAAATCTTCAAAGCCTCCTTGCAAAGTAGGTATTCTTTTTTCTTTCTTTTTAAAAAAATTTATTGATGAGATAGATAGATAGAGAGAGAGAGAGAGAGAGAGAGAGAGAGAGAGAGACATTAATTCATTGTTTGATTTTTTGATGTATTCATTGGTTGATTCTTGTATATGCCCTGACCAGGGATCAAACTTGCAGCCTTGGCGTATGAGAATGATGCTCTTACCAACTGAATTACCTGGCCAGGGCTGATGTTATTTTTCTTTTTAAAATACACTTTATTGATTTTGTTATTACAGTTTTCCCAGTTTTTCCCCCTTTGCCTCCTTCCACCCAGTACCCCCATTTCCTCTGGCAGTACCCACCTTAGTTCATGTCCATGTGTCATGCATAGTTCTTCGGCTTCTCCATTCTTCTATTATTCTTAACATCCCCCATCCATTCTGTAACTACCAATGTGTACTACTTTTCTTTTTCACATCCAGATAGTCCATCATTTAATCACTGTCTTCTGTCAGCCTCTCAGATCATATTAATACAAAGTCGTCTTTTCATTATTTCAAAATGCTATGTTAATTCATTTGTTTAAAAAATTACTTTTTTAAGTACTATCAATTGCAATATTATCAAACACATGCACAAATACATTTACACACATATTTTTACAAATACTACACTAGAGAAAATATTTCTACTTCTGTGGCAGCATCTAATAATGTAATTTAATTAATTGCCTTCAAAAATTTCTATTAGAAATATTTTGGTCTAGTTTCTTTCATTTCTTGTCCCAGAAAAAAAACCTCATCTCATAATTTTCCTTCCCAGGTCCTACCTACATTTGCTTGGTTATAGGCAGACTTATCCTGAGCTAAAAGAAAGAAAGAAGGAAGGAAGGAAGGAAGGAAGGAAGAAAGAAAAGAAAAAAAGGAAAAAAAAGAAATAACTATTTTCATTCATGAAAGATTTAGTTTTCTTTATTCTTTAAATCTGCAATGTTCATCATGGTAGCCACTTAAAATTTGGCTAGTTTAAATTGTCATATACTATAAAGAACATACTGGATTTTTGGAGAGTTAATACAAAAAATTTAAAATATGTCAATAGCCCTGAGTGGTTTCTCAGTGGAGGGGTGCCAGCCTGCAAACCCACAGGTTGCTGGTTTGATTCCCAGTCGGGGCACATAACCAGATTGCAAGCCAGGTTTCCAGCCAGGTCCGTAGCTGGAGGCAGGTGAAAGATAACCATACATTGCTTGCTGGTTCTCTCCCTCTCTGCCTTCCTCCCTTCCCCTCTCTCTAAAAATAATACATAAAATCTTTTTAAAATATGTCAATAGCTTATATAATTATTACATGTAAATCAGGCATTTTTCTTTTTCTTTGTTCTTTAAAACTTTACTCTGGAATGCTATTCTTGTGAAATACATCACAGAAATGGTGTATTGCAGAACTCACTTTTGTGAAAGCTGTCCTAAAGACAGTGCCAAACCCAAGGTAAAAAATGAATTTGGTTTCTGAGTCAGATACTACTCCCTTCATTAATATGCCTCCACTTTATTTTAAGCTACTGGGACTACAACTTATTATTTTTGGAGTTTTCCATCTTAGATACTGATTGATTTTTTCTTCCATGCACAGATATTACTTCTTTCAACGCCTTCTGTTTTTCCTCTACATGTAATTTACAAGTTGAAGGCTTCAGAAATAATGACACTTGCAGTGCTCAGCTGGTCCCCACAGAGTAGAAATTATGATGTCTACTAATTTGAGGTTAACCCCCCCCCCCCAGGATTATTGTAAAATAGTACTTGAGCTATTTTTTGAACTTGTGGTTGGCTTCCTATGTGGTCTTAAACTAACCACTGAACTATTTAAGAATCTGTTGAGGTAGAGATTAAGTGCATTCGCATTTGAATAATGAAGATTACTATAGCTTTAATACATTTTCCCAAACACCCCAGTTTGGGGGCCTACATTGCTAGAAATGTCTATTTCCACTATCTATTTGAAAGAAATCTCATCTGATTTAAATACTAATATGAGAATATATATTGCCTGTGTACATGAATCACAAAGTTTAGCAGTTGGTAACTCTCATCCCAAATTAGCCTTTACTTTCAACATCCTTTTTAACCTAAAGATTGACTAATTTCTCAACACACCGGCTACCAGATGGTTGATATTTAAAACATAGATTGCTAATAAAATCTATATATTACACACCCACTAATAAGCATACATTTTGTAACAATGAATATGAAGGATAGTATGTATTCTTTGTAATATACATCCATGTTTTTGTACATTTTTTCTTTTTTACCTTAACTGCATTCAATTTTTCTAAGAGTTATTGCAAGTAACTTGATTTTTCCAACTTAGGAAACAATTCCAATCTAAGAAAATTTAACCTGCAGTAATGCAGATACAACAAAAGTGCAAAACTATACATTATTGAGTAAAACCTACTTATAACAAATTATTATTTTAAAGCATTCATAAGTTAAAGTTGGTTCTTATTCATTCAGCTACTCTATGACTTTTGATCAGTGCATTTAACCCATTTACAGTTAAGGTTATGATTGATAGGTACTTATTCATTGTCATTTTTTCCCTTTGTACCTGTGTTCCCCCCTCCCCCCATCTCTCTCTTTATCTTTTTAAAGCTGACCCTTTAGCATCTCTTGCAATACTGGTTTGATGGAGATGTGTTCTTTTAGCCTTCTTTTGCCTGGGAAACTCCTTATTTCACCTTCCACTTTGAATGAGAGCCTTGCTGACTAGAGTATTCTTGCTTGTAGGCCTTTTTTTTTCATTCTTGGAATATTTCTTTCCATTACTTTCTGGCTTGTAGTTTCTCTACAGTTGATAACCTTATTGGAGCCCCCTTATATGTTGTTAGCTGTTTCTCTCTTGCTGCATTTAGGGCTCTCTTTGTCTTTGAAATTTTCCGTTTTAATTATGATGTGCCTTGGAGTGAGCTTGTTTAGGTTCATCTTCATTGGGACCCTCTGTGCTTTCTGCACCTGTGTGACTTTTTCTCTCCTCAACTTAAGGAAGTTTTCTGTTACTACTTTTTCCAACAGGTTTTCTGTCTCTTACTCCTCTTCTCCTACTTCTGGTATCCCTATGATATGCATATTATTGCATTTCATGTTGTCCTGCAGCTCTCTTAAAACCTCTTCATTATTTTTCAATCTTTTTTTGTTCTGTTGCATTGTTTGGGAATTTTTTTCGATGTTGTCCTCCAATATGCTGATCCAGTCCTGCTTTTGAGTCTTATTGTGTTCTTCGATTCGTAAATTGTATTCTTCATTTCCTCCTGGTTTTTATTGATAGTTTTTATGTCCTTTTTAATGCTGGTGTAGTTCTCAGTAAGTTCTTTGTAGCTTCCCTGGAGTTCTTTGTAGTTCCCCTGGAGTTGTTTGTAGTTTTCTTTGAAATTGCTGAGCCTATTGAGCTTCTCCATAATCATTATTTTGAATTTCATGTCTGATAATGTGCTTGCCTCTATTTTATTTTGGACTCTTTCTGGGGATTTCTCCTTTCCTTTAGATGGGGGTTGTTCCTTTGTCTCCCCATTTTAGGTGGCTCTTCTTGGTTGTTTCTGCTTTTTAGATTAGTCTCCTTTGACTTCTGACTTTATTTTATTTTATTTTTTACAAATAAATAAACTGAGTCTTGAGAATAGTTAAATAACTTGCCCTAAATTACGTGGTCATGCTGTTATAGTCAGGATTTAAACCCAGGTCTTTGTGACTTCAGAACCCATGTTCCTAATCACTTCAGAATACTGCTTTTCTAATATAGTTTAGATGTTTACCTTCCTGGGGAAGGATTTCCAGTTGCCTGGTTGACATTTCTCATTTCCTCTTGAATTCTTGGGACTTGCTCTTTTCTCTTAATCCCACTGACTTTCATTATAAATCTTTATTTGGTTGGCCAGTGTACCCTTCCCCCAAACGAACCCAGTGAATTGAGCAACTGAAGAGTTATCTAGCCCTCAAATATGTCATAGGTAATATGTGATTACTTCTAAGGGTCTTCCTATTTTCAGTAGTAGGGAAAATCTACTGTATTTTCAGGCATGTGCTGAGGACCTTTGTGTGCCATTGAACAGGTTACTTACAGCACAGATGCTTATCTTCCACTGGGTGAGTAAGGACCAATATCTATCATAAGCTCCATTTTACTAATTTGCATGCTTGGAGGAAGGGTGCAAAGGCACTAGACAGGCTAATGGTGGCCCTGTTTGAACTAGAGGGTTAATTAAGTCTTGCCCTTGGGTAGCTATTTTCATCTAGGATTGTACCCCTGTAAAATAATGGAAGCCAGGACTACTTGGTTGCTAAGAATTACACTAATATCAATGCTTATGAATGATTTACATTTGAAAAAGTATACATATTTATTTTACTAATAGTATGTATTTTGGTTTTTATATGTATCTATTAATGTAAAAGAAGCTTCATACCCTTCTCTGTTGTTTGTATTCCAGTATGTTTTCTAGAGGGGCAGAGAAAGGTTGAAATTCATTAGCTCCTTGAGAGATATGAAGAAAACTAATTATGCCCATAGATGTTCTGTGCCATGTTACCTGTCAAGGATCCTGGCAGAAAAAAAAAGATTGAGTGCTGCAGAACTAGAGAATAAATGATAGTAACTCAGCTCCTTGCCCTTCTCTATCCTTGCTTTTTTATAATGGTATTTCTCAGCCTTGTTCCTTAGACTCCCTTGCTGCCTTCATTTATTCTTTATTCATTTTTTTAAATTGAAGCAAAATTCATGTAACATTGACCTTTTAAAGTGTATAATTCAGTGTACATCCACAATGTGGTGCACCTATCACCTCAGTCTAGTTCCAAAACATTTTCATCACCCCCAACGGAGACTCTAGTCATTAAGCAGTCACTTTTCATTCCTCTCACCCCAACCCCTGACAATCTCTAATCTGCTTTCTGTCTCTATGGACATTTTGTATAAATGGATTCATATAATATGTGACCTTTTATGTCTGGCTTCTTTCACTTAGCATGCTTTCAAGATTCCTGCATATTGATGAACGTGTGGTTGTTGTGAATAGTGTTGCTATGAACATTGGCATACAATTAATTGTTTGAATACCCATTTTCAGTGCTTTTTGATAAATATCCAGGGGTTTAACTTTCTGAGGAACTGCCTTCATTCATTCTTTTTTAAAAATATTTTTAATTTAGTGATTTGAGAGAGGGAGAGAGAGAAACATCGATTTGTTGTTCCACTTATTTAAGCATTCATTGGTTGTTTGTTGTATGTGCCCTGACCAGGGATTGAACTCTCAACCTTGGCAGATTAGAAAGACACTCTAACCAACTGAGCTATCTGACCAGGACATCTCCTTGAGCACTGAACCAGGTGGTGGCTTTTCCCAGCCGTGGTTGGCCTCCCCTCCATTCTTAAACTTTTACCTCATCTCCAAGTGAGGATGTAGACATTTTATTTTCTTGTTTTTGTCACCAGCTTTCCCAAACCCAGGGTCTTCCTGAGCTGTTCTTGGTGTGGCATGCTTGCTACCTCTGTTGTACCTCTTCTTATTCAGTGCCACTGCCATCCTCTGAAGTATTTTAATTTCCTACGCTGAGCACTTCTTAGTTTATTTCTAGTAACTACGATCCTTAAGTCCCCTCCTAGGTATAATGCCCACTGCTTCTTAGTCTCTTCCCACTCCCACCTTTCCGCTTCCACCCCTACTGCAGATTTTCTATGCAACAACTAAACAATTAAAGACCTGCTGCAGCTCTTCTAGTTTCATTGCCCCCTCCAACCCCGTGCCCTGGCCACTTGCCAAGTACAGCTTTCTCCTGGGCTTATTAATATGCTAACAGTGCCCCACAGTTGACCCAAAGATAGTGTTCCTTTTTCCCATTTGATGCTGCTTTTGATGGGGTATCATGAAGCCAGCTTTATGCTTCTTTTAAAAATAAAATATTTTATTTATTTTTATCTTTATTTATTTTTAGAGAGAGGGGAAGGAAAGGAGAAAGAGAGGGAGAGAAACATCTAAGTACAAGAGAAACATGGTTGCCTCTTGCCCACCTCATGCCTGCAACCGAGAATTGAACCAGCAACCTTTTGGTTTGTGGGACAATTTCCAACCCACTGAGCACACCAGAGAGGCCTAGCCTTATGCTTCTTATTGCTGAATGAGATGCTTTCCTCGCCAGCTTCCGAACCACCATTTTCACTCAAGTCCAATTACTACCCAAAGACTAGATATTTCAGGCTGCAGGTAGGTCACTACAAGGCCCTATGATGCTGGGTTTGGATGCTCCAAACCAGTGCCCTCTGCCATGCACTAGAATAACGCTCTCTGAACTATGTTAAAATTTTTGAAAAATATTTTATTGATTTTTTCGAATAATGAATAAAAGGGGAAAAGCAGAAATGGAGAGAGACATCAATGCATGGTTACCTTTCACCTGCCTCCAGCTATGGACCTGGCTGGAGACCTGGCTTGCAACCTGGTTATGTGCCATGGCTGGGAATCGAACCAGAGACCTTTGGGTTCTCAGACTGGTACCTTATCCATTGTGCTACCAACTAGGGTCCATGTTAAATTTTAACAGCTATATCTGTGGCCCCATTACTGTTCACTGCCTGATTTTATTTTTTCAATATATTCCTTGTATGTTCCTCCACCTGTGTTGTTGGGTTCTGATTTCTGATTAGCTTTCAGAAAGCACAAATTTCTGCATGCAGGAGATCATAGGCTCAGGGTAAGAGGGAGAGGCAGGTATGGCTGTGATGGCACCTCTGGAAAAAGAAAATTTATAGATTGAAGTAATGGACTGAAGAAAACAGATATGTGGGGTTAGGTTAGTAGACCCAAAACACCAGAGTGGAGGAATTTATGGTGAGAAGACGGGATTTATAACTTTGTCTTCTTGGGTATTCCCAAGTCCATCCTCACAGAGGGTCCTTCCCACATGCTGGACATTCAAGGGGGCATTGTCCTGCCCTGTAATGAATTTCAATGATGGTGTCACCTAGATAGTGGAGTTGGGAAATCCAATTAAATGGCAAGTTAGTGAATCTAGGGACATGGCAATGGAATGTTGGTGTGGTGACAAGACACAAAATCTGATGAAGGTATTCTCCATCAGAACCCAGAGACCCCAACAATGTGAAGTCAGAGGATAGAACTCTTTTAGGGGTTTTGGGAAGGCCTCTAGAGGCTGATGTTGTTCCTTCAGGAAGCTTGAGCCTACCTGACTGTGGTCATTGTGACTTCTGTATGATTAGCTCAGGGGGCGTGGGTCAAAAACCTAGGGTCCAATCACGTATCTTACTTAAGTATGTGAAGCATCCATAGGTAAGTGCAAAACACACTGCGTGAATCATGAAGACCTTGGGCCACAGCAGTGACTAATGGGCCAATGTAAAACAATAAATGCTCCTTAGCCAGTTGGGATGGGAGCCCTCCCTTAAGGCTGAGAGCAAAGGACTAGGGGTGAAGAAGCCTGGGCATCTTTTTGGGCTTTAGGATAAGCCAGACACATAGGGCGAGGATTGGGTTTCCTTCCCAGGAGGGGAGATCTAGGCACATTAACTTGTTTATGAGTATTTTCCTCATCACATCTCCTTAGGGCATGGACCCAGTTGGCTGACCTTGTGCAAGCCACCTGTTGACAGGGTTTCCTGCATCCTCAGCTGAGCCTCTAGTACCCTTCTTGTCCTCATATTCCCTAACTTTCAGCAGCTGTCACTGTAGAGTGCCTCTTCTACTAGGGCACCTGCATTCAGTGCCTCATAACTGTACCCTCAGGGGCTCCCTTGGAGGTAAAATACTGTAGCACAGCTTCAGGGGCTCTGCTCCCAGTGTTGCATTAATTCTGAATGATAAAGACAAGGAATATGACATAGAGATATGGGGCTGAGGGACAGGTGCAAAGGGATCAGATGGAGTAAGGAGAAACCAATGGGAGGAGAAAGAGGAAGTGATAGAAAGACTCAGGAAGAGAGGACAGGAAAGACCTAAAATAAGAGAAGCTAAAATGTGAGAAGGAAATGAAAAGGTTAGGAGGTGATATCCATGAGCACTTTTTCCTTTTGTTTAAAGAAATTCATGAGTGGGAGGAACTCATAGACAGATGCAGTGCTCAACAGAAGCAACTGGGAAGACGTTTTAGGGTTTGCAATTGCTGACTGATATTTTCCCAACAGTGAGGTCTGGGAATTATAGGGAGTGTCTTCAGTGACTCACATGACCACAAGGCATCCCTAATGTACAGCCAGCCTTGCCTCTCTACACACCTATCCCCCTTAGTGACCACACCCCGAAGTCTACAATGTCATCAACTCTTCCCCCACCAGTGGGCATGGCTGCCGCTCACATACCCTCTTCCTTATGACTGCCATCTCTCTCAAAGTTCAGCTTCCTGGGAGTTGCAACTTCTTTGCTGTAGGTTGTGAAATTCTTCATAAGCTCTTGCACAAAGCATTTCTTCCTGTCTGTTTCTCAGATTTCTGACCTGTAAAATTAATCTTAGGCTTGCTGCTAACTCCTCCTTGCTGGGTGGAGTAGCGAATTAATGTCTTTAAGAAATTTGAGCTTGTCAGATGAAATATGCCATTTCCCCGTCCCCACCTGCATTCCTGCTCTTCCCTCCTTACTGTAAAGCCCTCAATTGCCATAAGCAAGCCATTGAAGGTCTGTGAACCTTGCTAGACCTCAATTCCATAGCCACTGACCTCTTAACAGCCTTCATCCCCTCATCTCAGCAGCATTTGACACTGTTTGCCACCTACAGTACATCCAATTTCAAAATTATTAAAGTAGTGTGTATGTTTATTTTTTAAAAGACAGCTGAACACTATTGACTTGAATATAAGCAAAATGTAACAGTCACTAACCCTCTTTCTGCCTCTCTCCCCCATAACAATGAAATACCTCTTAAATTCAGCCCCCTCTCTCTATCCACTTCTCTAAGCATTTATCAAGTTCATGTGTTTAAGGGTCTACTACTTCTTATTTGAGTTCAGGAACTGTTCATCTATTTGTCTTTGTTGTTGGGCACAATGTCTATTATATAGTAGGCATTAGTTATCTGTTGAAAGAAAGAACAAATGAATGAATGAATGAATGAATGAGGTAATAAGAAAATTGGACTAGCATTCAAATCTCTGCTGCTTATTTGTTGAGTGAACCTCAGTTTCTTCGCCCTTAAAGTTGAGACAATAATTTATGCCCTCCCAGCCATCCCATGGGGTTCCTTTGAAATGAAATACGATGTCTGGCATGGTGTGAGCCTTCAATAAACACTTCTTGAATCAGAGTCTAAAGGGACCCACTTGCCCTTCTTTCTCCACACACTGGAGCCTGCCCCCCTACTGATGAATGCTCCCACTGTGCAGAACCCCACACTGCCAGCTATTGAGAAAGGGATGAGAGGCTGCCAGCCTGCCCTTGGGGAGCTTAGGGTTTGACTGAGGAGATGGCCACACCCCACCCAGTGCAGAAGCTGAGCCAAAGGCCCAGGGTTTGGGAAGGGGAAAAGGAGGAAGATACCTGAAGGAAGCTTAGAGGTGTTTATGTGGTGATGGGAGCTAGGTAGTTAGCTTGAGAAGAATGAATGACTTTTAGACCAAGATTTTTAGGTTCAGACAGGATATTTCATGTGGGAGACACGTGTAACCTCACCTGCTGCCTGCTCCTGAATCTCAGCTGATCCTTCCATGTCAAGGACTCATTTTTACAATGATCCATGAAAAAGTATACTTCACATCGGCAGTACAAATGCACACACTTACATATTACAGATACAACTGGAACAAAATTTTAATAACACAATACCATGTGGGATGACTATGATCAATTTTTCAGTTTTCATTTAAAAAAAATGTATTACTTTTTTAAAAGAAAATTTTATGAGAGTTTGAGTCAAACTGACAACATATGCCATGGAGCAAAATCTCAGATACTCCCTGTTTCTTTCATTAAAAAAGAAAAAAAAACCCCAAACTTTGAAGTGTTCTTCCAGTTCCATTTTGCTACCTTATTAGCTCTAATTTTCAGTTGAGAAACCCAAAGCTCAATGAGGGGAAGAATTTGTCCAGGGACATAAACCTTGTAAGTGGCAAAGCCGAAGATCAGACACAGATCTGTATGACTTGGGAGCTCATTCCCCTCTGCCATGTCCGTTTCCCTGGCACTTTGTCAAGAGGCCTTTTTTTTTTATGTACCCCAGGATGTTTGGCCAAGGTGACAGTTAAGCCTGCCTGGTATTATCAAGTGCTACATAACCCAGAGCTGAGCAGGCAGCCATTAGACAATGAGATTTTAATGCCCCTTGCGTCAATATGCAGAGTTGGTTGTAGAGAAAAAGTGCAGGAAGATAACCTGCTGCACAACAGCCAAAGGTAAGATAAAACCGTGTCCCCACTGCCTCCCCTGCCCTCTCTCCTTTAGGCCCCCTTAGTCTCCTGAGCCTCCCCAGGGAAAGAAGGAAACTGTAAAAACTAAACTAAACTAAAATAAAAAGCAACTCAAGAAGAGAGGACGAGTTGTAAAGAAAGGAGCTGAGGAAAACCAGGAGTGCAGACAGAAAAGGATTTCCAGAGAAGGCTATTCCTGCAGCCATAGGCCTCTAATGTCTGCAGTCCAAAAGCTGCCAGAAGTGGGGAGAAGGAGGCAATTAAAGGGGTTGCCCAGTCACAGTGATAAAATCATGGACATGGGAGGCGAGAGAAAGGAGGGGTCCGGGTGCCTTGTTAAGATAAAAGGGAAGCAAGCTGATACGGTGAGCAGAACTGGCGTCCTGCCAAGCTGATCTTTTCCTCTGTGTGCCAAGCAGTGGGTCCGCGATAGAATTATTGTACCTGCTGATGTCTGCATAGGCTAGAACGGCACACAGAGTGCATAATAAAGACCACCGTTAGGTTAGGCTTGTTTTCATATTGGAAACTAACCAGCAGAACTGATTTGAATTGATTTTAGCACTTTTCCCTGCATCGGTCTTAGAGCACAAATTGTATATATAATGTCTTTTTTTCTTTTTTCATTGATTCTTGCAACATTCCAAAAAGGGCAGTGGTTATTATTCTATGACATGAATCTAAAACATAGAATGGCTCACCACTCACTGAAAGTGACAACGGAGGTGAGCAGCAGAAACAGACTAAAAATCTAGGTCTAATTTCTAGGTCCAAAGTTCAATCTGCTTCAACTACTGGGGTTAGCACATTCACCTAAAGGAGGGCGTAGGCTGGGTACATAGAGTTTACTACTCCCAAAATGTGGTACTTATATACTCCCATAACCACATCAGAATTACAACTAAACCACAGAATAAGCATTATTCAGAACTGCCTGAAATCTAGCTGAACAAGAAGTACTATAACTAAGTATATAAAGAAGAAACCACATTGAGACTGGTAGAAGGGGTGGAGATGTAGGACAAGCCAGTCTTACACCCACATGTAGTGATTAAAAAATCTAGAGGGTCCTGGCTGGTAGCACAGTGTATAAGGTGGCAGCCTGTGAACCCAAAGGTTGCTGGTTCAATTCTCAGCCAGGGCACGTAACCAGGTTGCAATCCAGCCAGGTCTCCAGCCAGGTTCGTAGCTGGAGGCAGGTGAAAGGCAACCATACATTGATGTCTCTCTCCCTCTCTGCCTCTCTCCCTTCCCCTCTCTCTAAAAATAATAAATAAAATATTTTTAAAAATCTGGAAGGATATCTCTGTTGCAGAGGACTCCCTAAGAAGTGAGGGGTCTCAGGTCTACACCAGGCCTCCCCACCTAGAAATCCAGTGCCAGGAAGAGAAGTCCCCATTATGGCTGAGTGAGATGGAGGGCTTCTGGAGTCTCAGGCATTCCTCTTAAAGGGCCTGTGCATAGACTTACTCAGACTCACTCCCTCTGAGCTCCAGTGTTTGGGCAGCACCTTGAAAAGCATGTAAGGGACATATAAGGAGGAACTGACTCATCTGGTATAAGTGTGAGAGTTGGAGGGGAAGCATTCTCCAGACAGAAGTGCTGGCAGATACCATTGTTCCTTTGTTTAGCCCTCCTCCAACAGAGCTGGCAGGCAGGTACCATATCTGAGTCTCTGTCAACCTGACTCTCACTGTTTGCCCAGATGATTGCCTGAGGCCCTACCCACTCTACTTGTGGGCCCACCCAATCTGTTTCCAGTGGCTTTTCCATATGAATGGCCTGTCTTGGCTCATGTTTTAGACTTTCCTAAAATCTCTCACATAAGCGCATCTAACCTCAGCATGCCCTGTACATTTTGCCAAGTGGCTCTAGGCCTAGCACTAGTGGCAGCCGGCTCTGGTTTGCAGCTTGGCCTGCCCTGGGCACCAATAAGCCGGCACAAGCATCAGCATCTGCAGATCACTTTGTAGCTCATGCCAGGTGGCCCCAGGCAGAGCACAGGCAGCAGCTGACCTTGGCCTGCACTGCCCAGGTCACCCCTGAGCCAGAGCACTCAATGGACAGTTTTAGACCACATCAAAGCACCACCCAACCACCTCCACAAGCAACACACTCGTTGGTCATCAGGGCTCTGCTGAAGTGAGTCCTGCTCTATGAGGTGGGTCCCTGCATAGCTGGTCCTCCTGGATGCAGCTGGTGGTTGCATCCAGGTCTTGCAGATGATTGGCCAAGTGGTAAATCCCCTCATTGATGTGCCAACAGCAATCAAGGCTTAACTACAGCAGGAGGATGTACCCAGTCCATATGGTGTATGGGGGTGGGGGGTGGGTATGCACCTGGGGTGCCCAGCTCTGGTGAACAGGGAGGCTGTGCCACTGGATCCTACAGGACATCTGCTATATTAGGCCATGCTACCAAGACAGGGCTTATAGCAGCTCTACTTAATACATTAAAAAAAAAAAACAAACACAGGGAGGCTACCAAAAAGAGGAGACAAAGAAACATGTCCCAAATGAAAGAACAGAACAAAACTCCAGAGAAAGAACTGAACAGAAAGGAAACAAGCAATCTACTAGATTCAGAGTTCAGACACCAGTTATAAGGATGCTCAATGAACTTAGGGGAAGAATAGATTAAACAACAACAAAGAACTTCAACAAAGAGATAGGAAACATAAAAATGGAACTAGAAGACATAAAAAGAACCAGTCAGAAATGAGGAATACATTAACTGAATGAAGAATACATTACAGAGAATCAACAGTATAGTAGATAAGGCAGAGGGTCAAATCAGCAATTTGGAACATAAGAAAACAAAATCATCACATCAGAACAGCAAACAGAAAAAGAATTTTTAAAAAATGGGGACAGTGTAAGGAACTTCTGTTACAACCTCAAGCATACCAACATTCAATTCACATCATGGAGGTGCCGGAATGAGAAGAGAAAGAGCAAAAATTGAAAACCTAGATGAAAAAATAATATGAATTTCCTAACTTAGTGAAGGAACTAGACATGGCAGTCCAGGAAGCACTAACCTTAACCCTAACCCTAACCCAAATAAGATGAACCCAAGAGGACTTTACTCAGCAAAGCTATCTTTTAGAATTGAAGGATGGACAAGGAGTCTCCCAGACAAGAAAAAGCTAAAGGAATTCATCACTCCCAAATTAGTATTACATGAAATGTTAAAGGGTCTTCTTTAAGGAGAAAGAGGGGGAATACACACACACACACACACTAAAATGGCACTAAATACATATTTCTCAACATGAATCTGAAAAACAAAATAAGTGAAAAAGCAGAACACAAACTCATACATTCAGAGAACATTTTGACAATTGCCAGATGGGAGGGGAATTGAGGGGATGGGGAAAAAGATGAAGGGATTAAGAAGTACAAATAGGCCCTGGCTGGTGTGGCTCAGTGGATTGGCACCGGCCTGCGAACCCAAAGGTCACTAGTTTGATTCCTAGTCAGGGCACATAACTAGTTCGCAAGCCAGGTCTCCAGCCAGGTCCTTAGCTGGAGGCAGGTGAAAGGCAACCATACATTGATGCTTCTGTTTCTCCCTTTCCCCCTGCCATTCTCTCTGAAAATAATGAAATAAAAACAAAAACAAAAAGGAGTAAAAATTGGTAGTTACAATAGCCTTGGGAATGTAAAGTACAGCATAAGGAATATAGTCAATAATATTTTAATAACTATGTATGGTGTTAGATGGGTACTAGATTTATTGGGATGACCACTTAGTAAGTTATATAATTATGTCTAATCACTGGCTTGTATGCCTGGAACTAATAAAATACTGCACGTGAACTGTAACTGAAAAATAAAAAATGTCTCTGGCTGGTGTAGCTCAGTTGGTTGGAATGTTGTCTGGAAGGTTGCAGGTTTGATTCCCAGTTAGGGCATATACCTAGGTTTGGGTTTGATCTCTGGTCTAGGCATAACAGTAGGGAACCAATCAATGTTGTTTCTCTCTCTCTTCCTCTCTGCCTTCCTCTCTCTCTAAAAAGCAATTTTAAAAAAATGTCCTCAGGTAAAGTTTAAAATTTTTTTTAATTAAAAAATTATTTAAAGTAAAAAAGAAAATGTTGACCGTGCCTACCCAGCCTTCTAAGAGTAACTCTATTCAATTCTAATCACTCCATTATTCCTTGCCCACATCTACCTACTAGTTCGCAGTATATTAACTTACATCTGTTAGTGCTTTTGTAAAAAATTAATTTTTATCTTTTATGTTAGTCTAATGTTCTCAAATTTGAGGAAAAATTTCTTCAAGTTAAGATAAACTCCTGAATCTTCTGTCTCTTTAAGCCTTCTGCCCTCAGTCTCCCTACTCCCCTCCCCACCAACCCATAGACATATACGCATCCTACACATCTGAAGAAGCCACCATAAGGTTTAACAAATAGTCCACATTATGTGACTAGTGACTTAGCTAGACATTTGGTAGCTCTTTCAGAGACAACTTGGGGTTTGAATCTCTTCCTGGAAGAATTCAGATCAGGTGATAGACGAAAGAAGTAGATGGGTGACCACCATGCTGCCCTCCCCCAGAGAAATGGCAACAGCACCAGTGGCTCTCACAACACGCTCCTTTCCTCTTTGTTCCCTCCTCAGCCTCCAACCTTGGGTTCCTAGGAACCTCACTAGGGAGAGGAAGGCTTGTCTACACTGCCCCTCCACCCCACCCCCATTCTTTTTGGATTGGAGGAAGTACTTTGGATAAGTCCCAAATCAAGAATTAGCTCTTGCTGAAATTTGCCTACAGAGAAATTTGTCCCTATCCTTGGGTTTGGCTTTTGTGATTTCTGGCTTTTCTCACGCTTCCTTGTCCCATTTTCAGAATGTTCCCACTGGATGAGATATTGTCTCCCTGACAAACTTCATTGTCATGGGGGTGGGGGTGGGGGTATCCTGAAGACCCTTGTTTCACATTACCAGGTCTGGATTGCTATCTTCAGAGAGATAGGGGTCTGAATAGGTCTGCCTCTCAAATTGTCCTGCATCTGGAGTTGATAGGAATTGGGGGAGGTGAATGGGGAGCTAGAAACAAAGCACTATGGAACCCGCCAAGGATTTTCAACCCTCTCCCATGAAGAGCCCTAGATCAGTGACAAGTGGGAGCATTGCCATTTGCAACTCCATCCATCTTTTTTGTCTTCTTTCATTTGCATAGATTTGAGCCAGTTAAGCATTAGCCAATACTTTTCTTATAAATCAGACTCTAAGCCAATTTGTCTCTCTCATTATTTTTTTTAACCTCTGAAACTGCATAGGTACAGTACACCTATAGATACATCCCTGAACAGCTCTGTGCAGTTCAGAATTTTTTAGGGACCGAAATATTTTAAATGCATTAGGGGTCTTTATTATTTAAAGAACCCCAAGTGATGGATCTGCTAGCAAAATGAAGTTCTCATTTGCATGTGTTTATTATCAGATCACAGAAGGTAACATTTGGAATAGTCCGTAAATGTCATCATTTTATAATAAGAAACTGCAGGTCAGAGAAGGTCACTGGAATCCCGAAGCTAAGGGGAAAATAAGGACCAAAACCCTCACCTCCTGACATCTAGCCCAGTGCTCTTCCTATTTATAGAAGCAGGGGAATATGGCACTTTTCCAATTTTGATTGTCCTGTATTTTCCTTCCTACCTCTTTTCTGCTACTTAAAAACATTTTTTTTTTTTAATTTCCAAAGCATATAATATAAAGACACCCACAGGAAGAACTGTAAAAAGTTTAATATGCCTCCTTCTCTTCTATGCCTATATGATAGTTATATACATATAAATCACTGTATTTATAGACATAAGCACATTTACAAATAAACCTTTTATTTTAGAATAGTTTTATACCTAACAAAAAGTTGTAAGGAGCTATTGTTTACCTCAGACCCAGTTTCCTCTATTAATATAAGAATGGTACAGTTATCACAATTAATAACCAATACTAATTGACACATTATTAACTGAAGTACATATTTAATTCTGATTTCCTCTTGGGTGTCCCTTTTCCGTTCCAGGATCCCATCCACATCATCATTTTACATTTATTTATCATGCCTCCTTAGATTCCTCTTAGCTGTGACCATTTAAAATTTTTCTTTTGATAGCTTCACTTTTTAATGTACATGGCAATTTTTTTTTTCACACAACTGTATGTTTTAAACATCTTTCAAGGTTAGTGAGTGAGGAGCTTCCACACTGTTTCTGGTCTCCAAAGTATTTAGCGAATGGCTCTAGCCCTTCATTTATACTGCCCTTGGCCTCTGTGCATGTCTGAAAGTGTCACTGGGCCTATGTGCTGTCTAGTGAATGAAACACTTCTTGCTGTCTTGCTATTGGCTGTGGACTACTGCTGTCCAGGGAGGCAAGAGAACTCAGATGCAGATGAACTGAAAGAGCTCAAAGAAAAGGAACCAAGTGGCCTGTACCACTACTGGCACTGCTACCCCTTCCCCTTTGCCCCTCGACCTACACATGGGTCCATGCCTCGGAGGGTTTACATCTCAAGTTGAAGTACATTCCCATAAAAGGGTTGGGCTTGTTCTCTGTAAAAGAAAAGAACTCAGTAACAATGTGGACGACTCAACTGGGGCTGACTACTCTGGCATGCAGAAAATTTCATGTCACTTCCAGGATTGGCTTGGGGACCACCTGTCGGGAGCTTGAGTAGAGGGATAGTGTCCGTGTCGATTAACCTGTGAAGGAAATGTCATCAATCATAACTGGAAGAGATGTGGGAAAATGACCTAGGCCATGGTCCCACAGCTAGAGTGGTCAGAATGTCTTCTCTCTTTCCCGCCAGCCCCAGGCTGGACCTAGGGTGAACACCCCATTAATATTAGTTGATGAAGAGAAAGCATTCAGATCCTTCCCATTGTTTCTGTCCCCTCTGAAGGGCCAGTGCATGTTTTGAAACAACTTTTTTATTTTTTATTTTTGCCTGTGTAACTCAGGTTTGATGCTCCGCAGGTGTCCCTTGGAAAATTGACTCTGATCTACCTTAAACCCTCTCTCGTAAACATTACCTCCTACCCTCAGTCTCAAGTTCACCACTCAGCCCTGGCCTTGCCCTTTCCACAGGCCCCTGGAGCAGAGCTCCAGCCGTTGTTTCCCAAACAAGGATTGCAAGCACACTCCTCTCAGGACTGGAGACTTAAACCATATAGTAAGGGAAGAAATAGATAACCCTCTTGGTTTCATTCCTCTAAGGCCCCCAGCTGGCTTACCACTCTATAAAATAGGGGAAGTCATTTCTCCCGAAGGAGCCTGGGAGCCAAGGTCCTTTGCTCCCATGCAGCCTAGTGAGGCTGACAGGCCAGTGTGACTCTGACTAGGCAGAGGCGTCAGCCTCCCAACACCTTGCTAGGGAGCTCTCCACGTGGGGAGGTGGTGACAGTCAGCTGGTTTTTCTCACTCTGCGGGAATCTCTGCCAGGGCCCAGCAGGCATTTGAGACAGACGCACTCCTACAACACTGCTTGCCAGCATTTCAAAGATGAGGGACAGCTTGTCATGAGGCTGACGGGGGCTGAGGACAAGGGCGTCTACTGGCCTTCACTGTACCTTTGCTGCCCCTCCCTTCTAGAACTCAGACCCAGCTTAGGGGCGAGTTGATAGGCTTGATGAGCAAAAGGGCTGTAGCTGAGAAGTACTTTGCAACATGCAGTTGCTTAATAATAAATGAGCATCAGAAGGCGGCCCGGGGCCCCATGCCTTAGAAACTGACTGCGTGAGAAGCCAGCAGTAAGGGAGGTTTCCAGGGCAGGAGAAACTGGGGAAGCAACACTATGTGGGGGGAAGGGAAGGCTTCCTGGGGGATTTGGATGATACCGAAACCCAGATACGGACCAGGAGAAAAAAATAGCAACTTTGCTTTCAGGGTATCTTTACTCTCCCAAATGCTGATTGCATTGACCCAAATCAGGTCTCTGCTCTTGTTTGCTGGAACCTATTTTAAGAGAGCCTTATAAATATACAAAGGCGGAAATGCCTGGGTGGGGGGTGGTGAGAGGACGCGGTTCCACTCCAGGACAGGATCTGACTCACTTCACACCTCCCTTCTAGATTCCTTGCTGCTGTGCTGTCGCTGGAAGGGATGCCTCCTGACAGCATGACTCCGAGGTGATGTTTGGAAGGAGGTGTTGAGAGCAGAACTAGGTGTGGCCTGGAGAAGTTCCTGCCAGCCTTGATGTGTGTCCCCACCAGTACCCCAAGTGGCAGAACAGAAAAGCACTGTGGGGTGGGTGGTGGGAGTGGAAAGGAAAGGAGACCAGGAAGCTTCTCTGCCACACGCCAGCCTCTGTACTATCTCACCCCTTGTGCATTATATTGAAATTATCCACTTAGGTGTCAGTCCTCCTTTCTCCTGCTAGACAGTCTTCCCCGAAGAGTTCTTTGACATATCTTTGTTCCCCTCCAGGACCTAGTGAATTCGGTCAGTGTTTATTGATCTGAACAGTCACCATTCTCAGAGCCTGGATAAATCATCTAGACCCTTAACCTTATTTTCCTTCCAGGTAAGAAGAGTGATGGGTCCAGGTGGCTTCAGTTAGCTGCATGTCTTCCCCAGCACGTCCAACTCCAGCAAGTTTTGATAGCTTTGGAGCACCCAAAGAAATATCAGTGGGGAACCCTGCCCTGTGGCTAAAATGTTTTGAAAGGGCAAAAAAACTCCAAATACCCTCCTGGTGATTTTGTGCACTTCCCTAGGGGGAAGAAAGTGCTGTGTTATGGGGGTAGCAGGCAGGGGAAGGAGCTGGTAAGGGGAACCGGGACTGAGAGGGAAGCAGGCCCTTTCAAGTGCAAGTCAGACTCTTGTGAGCTGTTTACCTCACTGCATGCCCTAGGCTGCAACTTTAGTCATTTAATCTAATTGGTTTAATAAGTAAAGGATCTGGGTACAAAGAGGAACAAATTGGGTCTGAGAAGGAGGGGCATTTGTTATCCACAAACCCTAGGGAGGTGGCTTTGCAAAGAACCCTGTTGCCTGCTCTCTAGGGATCATAATTGATTTGGGGGTGGAGAAGCTTGGGAAAAGAGGGAGAATGGAGAACCAGATGTTGGGGTGAAAAGAGAAGTAGGGGCGTTATTTGTTCATTAAAGTGGATCATCGGTTTAATATAATCACAAGGTTGTGCAACCATCACCACTAGGTAGTTTGCAGAACATTTTCATCATTCCCAAAAGAAACCCAGTACCCATTTAGCAGTCCACCCCCAGCACTGGCAACCTACCATCTACTTTCTTTCTCTATGGGTTTACCTACTCCGATCATTTCATATTAATGGGATCATTTAATATGATCCCTTTTGTCTGGCTTTCTTTCCTTAGCACCATATTTTCAAGACTCATCCTCGTGGTAGTGTGTATCAGTATTTCGTTGCTTTTTATGGCTGGATAAGAGTCCATTTCATTTATCTCATCATTATGGATGAATTTTGTGTTGTTTTCAACTTTTTGGCTATTATGAATAGCCAATGGTTATGATGTTTTCATTTCTCTTAAGTATATACAATACCAAGGAGTAGAGTTATGATAACCGTGTTAACCTTTTTTGAGCAACTGCCAGACTGTTTCAGAAAGGGGCGACACCATTTTATGTTCTCACCATCAGTGTATGAGAGTTCCAGTTTCTTTCACCTCCTCACCAACACCTGTTGTTGTCTTTTTTTTTTTATCCTCATTTGAAGGTTATTGATTATATATATATATATATATATATATATATATATATCTGTAAGTTCACTGGTTGTGGTGAACACTTGGAATTTTTAGGAGACAAATGGAACCACATATAGAAAGTTTGTAGTCATAACCAGGTCTATATCCCTCCTGTGCTTTTTCCACGACACAACAGACTGACACAGCTCTGCTTCACGCATGCAGGGTGGGTTTGGTAACATGACACAGTGCACAGTGAAGCACTAAATGAGACCATGGAATCAGAGAGAAGGATCCAGGTGGTCAGGGAAGGCTTCATGGCAAAGCAGTTCTGGAGTGGTGGATAAGAACAGATGCTGGAACCAGAAATCTAGGGTTCAGGTCCTGGCTCAGCCACTTACAGGCTAAATGGCTTTGGGCAAGTTACTTAACCTCTGAATTTCAATTTCCTTACATGTAAAAAGGAGATAATAATAGTACCTACCTCAAAGGATTTTTATGAGAATTAAATGAAGTGATATTTGTAAAATGTTTAGCATGCTGTCAGGCATGTAGTAAATACTAAATATATTCATTGTTATTATTTTTACTATCACCTCCAGTATTTATTGAGCTCTTACTTTTCACCACTCTCATTTGACCCTCATAATTACCCCGTAAAGTAAATCCTACTAATATCACTATTTTAAAGGAAGACACCAAGGTTTAGAGATTAAGATTACATAGCTGTACACCAATGCATTGACTTTTGAGTTCTTCCTCTTAACTGTTGTGCAAAACTAGATGGATACTGTTAACAGTGGCATCATTCACTCAACAGATGCCTACTATGTGCTACGCATAATGGACAAAACATGTGGGGAGGAGATAGTTTTTATACACATGCATATGTGATATGTCTAGTGGGTTCCAGTCAGGGGACCAAGGCAGGTGCCTGGGTGGGGCTTAGAGCAGGCAGATGGAGCAGAAACAATCCAGGCTGCAGTTGTCTTCAATGTAGGTCTCTGTAGGGGCAGTTCCTTCCATTCCCAGCCCCAGCAACTCCGCTTCCCCAAACACCTACTCCAGACCTGCCTCACCATGAGAGGTTAAGGAGCTTGCTGAAGGTCACACAGACAGTGGCAGGACTAGGATTCGATTCAGTCTAGTATTTCTTTCGGGAAACTGATTTGGAACACAATACTTTTATCAGGCACCTGCCCAGCGCCAGGGAAGGCAGCTATGAATAAATGCTCAATAAACGCAGTTAATTGGCTGTTCATGTGACTTCCTCTTTAATTTCTCTTGTAAAGCTTCCTTCTCACTATGAGCCATTTAGTGTAGCCATCGGAGCTCTAATAAACTGATCCAAGAATCATTTCAAAATAAATAACAGACTGTGCAATCTTTGTGAGAAACCTGTACCTGTTTTCGTGTGGTGGTGAACTTCAGGGAAATCTAGCTCAGTGCCTCAGCCCACTCCGGGGAATATTTGCATCTTACTACCAACTGCCTACAACAGGCTCTTTGAAAGATAGAAAATATATTCCCCTAAGGCCTGGGATTGCTAAACAGTTAATAGATTCCCAAGGGTTTTGTGTATTACTAGGATACCAACCGCTATCACAGGTCATTAAATATCAAAGTTTATGCTCAGGAAGCCAAAAAATAACCTAAGTTCTCTGTGCCTCACTTGTCTTCACAAATGCCCTTGGTAGGAGAAAGATCCAGAAACCATTTAGGTATCACTTAGGTAAAATGAGAGCCATACAGATTAGAAAGGTTGAAATATTAAACTGTTAGAAGCACGCGGCACAGTGGCAGTAATTCTTCCTCTTGCTTTTCATCTTTGGACTTTTCTTGTACCCTAGTTCCTTCTCCAAAGCACTTGGTCTTTTACTTTCTCTTTTTTCAAATCCTCCCCTTAGGACAGGCTTGTTGATTTTAGGGAGGTCGGAAGGGAGGGAGAAAATAAGGCAGAGAAGCATTGATTTGAGAGAGAAACATCAATTGGTTGCCTCTTGTCCACCCCAAGTGGGGACCAAACCCACAACCTAGGCATGTGCCCTGACCAGGAATCAAACCAGTGACCTTTCAGTTTATGAGATGATGCTCCAACCAACTGAGCCACATCAGCCAGAACACACTTTCTCTCTCTCTCTCTTTTTTTTTTTTTTTTTGGTAAGGATTAGAGTAGACTTGTCCAACTTGGGGAGCGATTTTTATCAGTTCATCTCTAACTACCCTTGAGATCCTCTTTGGTTCCCACCAGACCTTGTTCATTTGTTGGTTCACTGAAGTTCTTCAAGCCAAATCAGGCACACAAATTCAGGCTGAGTGACTGTTGCTTCCTAGCTCAGTCTTCTTGGCAAAAAGTGATTAGAGAAAGCTCACTCAACTTTCATAGTGGTGCCCGTGATCATTCTAAGGAAGCTTACCTGCCAGGTTAGTCACTCTCATATTCTTGGCTTCCTATCTCCTCCATTATGTCCTCTAGGTGGGGGAATTTCACCCACCAAGCAATGACCCACAATGATTCTGCATTGTCCCCACTTTTGTGCATGGTTTGAGCCAGCTGTCACTTCCATTAGGCAAGGTGGTAGACCTAGATCAGCCCTCTGGTTTAAGGAAAAGAGTAGTGAAAGAAATTGGGTGGGGGGGCGTGGGTAGGGTATGGGATAGAGGGTTTTGGAATAAGCTTTAATCCTCTTGACCTACTTATGTATCTTTAATCAATATTCCTGTTAATCTAACTATAAACAGGCCAGATAACATTGTATAAATCAGGCCTGGCTGGTCATTTCACCAGTGTATTTAGCAAATTTGGTCAGACTGAAGACAGTAGAGATCTGTGAAATTGATCATTTATTGTCAAATAAATAGTGTGACTGTTTAGCTGGGTTCCAGGAAAGATGAACTGCTTCAGACATTCTATTGCATTGGTCAGACCACCTGTCCAGATTTGGGGTTCAGAAAATATGGTCACTGACACACCAAATAACCAGTTGACTTAATCAGAGTTTCACTTTTCTATTTATTGCACTTTTCCTTGTAGACATAGAGCTGATGCTTTGCCTGTATGGGATATGAAAACCATATACTAAGGAGTTGAATCCGCTGTCCTAAGATCAGTTTTCATTGCACTTGTGAAGGCAAGACTAGACTGGTAGGAATTATCCTGTGGTATTGTGACCAATAGCAACTGAGCTAACATAGATATTTTAACACAGTGCAATCCAATGAGGAGAATCTTTTTGGTGAAGGTAGAAAATAAACAGATAATATCGACTGAGCTGACTACTGGTGCTCCTACTTAGCCTCTTTTCCTCTGACTCTAAATTTCTCTCTATTCTCAAATATACCTACATTTGTTATTTTATTTTTAATTTTATATCCATACCAAGGACATGCCTATTGATTTTAGAGGTAAAGGGAGGGAGAGAGAGGCAGAGAGAAACGTTGATGTGAGAAAGAAACATCAATCAGCCACCTCTGGCATGTGCCCTAGGCATGTGTTCCCACTGAGAACCTAACCTGCAAACTTCCAGTTCATGGGAGGATGGCTCCAAGCAACTGAGTCACACCAGCCAGGGCTTGTTCATTTATTTTTTAAAAATGTGTCTGTTACCTCAGAGGAAAGGGCAATTTTTCCCTTCCATGTAGAATGTTAATAGATAGTATGGGAAAGGAGTGTTTAATGTACTTGTGGCTAGTTCCATGTATGTCGATTGAATATTTTTTAAAACATGTGCTTAGAGAACAAAATTTACTTTAAAAAAAAATATTTTGATGACATAGTCATTTTATGGACATCTTCCATCGTTAGTTAGACCTGAGGCGAAAGTAGGGAGAGGTACGTGTAGCAGCCTATGCCTCTGAAGAGCTTAAAAGCTTTCCTCAATACAATAACAGATTCTGGAGTTAGAACTGGTCTGGACCCAAACTCTTAAACATCCAGGGAAACTTGCTCTCCACTCTATCTCTTTAGATCATGACCTTGTTTCTGCAGGAGGCGCGGTTTTCATTTCTAATATTCCAAACTACAGAATGCTGTTACCACTTCTAATAAGCCGGTAACAGCTTCCACTTTGCACATTAGCAGGTTGTAGATGTGGTCTGAATGGAAGCCTGAATCCGAAGTGTGGAGACCTGGGGTCCCATCCGGTTCTGCCTCTGACTTGTCATCTCAGTGGCCCCAGTGTGTGAGCCTTCCACTTTCTCATCTGTACAGTGCTGGGGTTTGCTGCCGTGGTTTCTCAGCTCCCCTGGGCTACTGCTGCTCTTACATTTTCTGTTGCTTTTTTTTTTTTTTAACCAAGGTTAAATGAACTGATGGCGTATTACTCTCAAATACTCTGACAGTTGAGTGTTTCACCTCATCTTCCCAAGAAATGTGTTTTGAACATTGTCTCTCTGCATGAGTCTAGAACTGCCTTTTCCTGACTATGTTCTAAATAATCAGCTCTCCCCACCTTCCACATATTCTGTAAAGTCTCTTAAGTATTATAAAACTAACTCCATGCGTCTGTGTCTTTAATAATCAGTTACGCCTGCATTTTATGTGATCCTGTTTTAAACATATAATGGCTTTTGCCATATAATAGCAGTTGAGTTATTTTTGCATGGATGCCTCAGAAAATCCCCATAATAAAACTGTCCCTCCCTCCACCTATTCTTCTAATGGAGCTATAGGGGTCTCACCTGAAACAAGCCCTACCCTTTCACCACCAAAGGGACACCTGACCCCAACTAAGGCCACCAGACTGTCTTTCCAGGGAATCCAAATTCTGAGCTGAGACGCACAAAGTTTAGCTGGCTGCTGAGATTCCAATCACTGGCATGGTTCTTGGCCATTCAAGGGCCTGGTTGTGAGGTTCTCTCTTTAATTTTGTAGTTTTTCTCAAAATTATGTTTTACCTAAGTTAGGAAGGAAGAGAGGGAGGGAGGGAAGGAAAAAAGGAAGGGAGGGAGGAAGGAAGGAAGAAGTGGAAGGGAAGGAAAGGGGAAAGAAGGGGAAAGGAACAGAAAGCCCGTGGTGCTAACAGCAGGAAACTATAGTGAATGACCAGTTTTTCTAGTTTTGGTTTTTAGCTCCCAGTCTGCCACTGACTGACACATGATCATTCTATACATTATGCAGCCTGTAACACATGCCACTGAACATAGGAGTTTGAAAAGTCCAGAGTGGTCTGTTATGTTTGGTGAGATGATTCCACTGTCCCATGTTGATGTAGTTACAATGTCAGATTGCACTAAAAGGTTCTAAATGCTTACTCTAAGGTTCTGTACCTGTCTCACTGAGGATCGGTAACCAATAGTTTATGGACCAGTATCGGCTCTGAACTGGGGTTTCTAGGGGACGGGGTAACTTAAACCTCTCTCTGGAGCTGGGATATATGGAAATTACTAATTTCCACACAGGCTAGTTGACTAGGACATCA
Organism: Noctilio leporinus; assembly: GCA_004026585.1. NCBI lineage: Eukaryota > Metazoa > Chordata > Mammalia > Chiroptera > Noctilionidae > Noctilio > Noctilio leporinus. Next base: position 120,637 of record PVIW01003845.1, on the reverse strand, counting down.
TTGTTCCTGGGGAAAGCTCTACCCTGGGCCCATTTGGAAGTTCTGCTTTTTCTCTGTACCTGTTGCTGGAATTGCTACAGCCTGATTCCATGCTTTCCTGTCCCACCTGTCACTCCTCCTTCTCAAGAACAGGTTACAACAACCTCTGCGTGGCTTTGGCAAGTCACTTTTATCAGACCTCACAATCTAGCAGCAGCCTAATCCAACCCACCCAATACCCCTCCTTCCACCCAATGTACCCCAGATTTCCTGCATTCTCACTTGAACATAAGGTTTGCCTCCATGTTTCAGCCTGACCCTACCTCTAGAAGAATGGAGAAAGTTTACAGTTTAAAGGAGAGTTTCCTACCCAAAGAAGAGAAAGCAGAGATTCTCCCTGGCTGGTGTGGCTCACTGGACTGAGCACCAGCCTGAGAACCAAAGGGTCCCCGATTCAATTACCAGTCAGGGTGCACACCTGGGTAACAGGCCAGGTCCCAAGTTGGGGTCATGCAAGAGACAACCACACATTGGTGTTTCTCTCTCTCTCTTTCCCTCCTTTCCTCTCTCTCTAAAAATAAATAAATAAAATCTTTGAAAAAGAAAGCAAGAACTCAAGCAGATACTTGTGCACATCCATGTTGATAGTAGCATTATTTACAACAGCCAAAAGATGGAAATAACCCAAGTGCCCACTGATGGGTGAGTGGGTAAACAAAGTCTGATGTATCCATCCATATGGTAGAATATTGTTGAGCCTTAAAAAAGGAAGGAAATTCTGGCACATGTTACCCCGCATGGATGAAACTGAAGGACATTATGTTGTGAAATAAGCCAAAGACAAGAAGCTAAATACTATGTAGCTCTACTTTTGTGCGATACCTAGTAGAGTCAAATGCATAGAGACAATGTAGAATGGTAATTGCCAAGGCCTTGAGGGGAGAGATGGATGGGGAGTTAGTTGTTTTTTTTTTTTTTTTTAAAGATTTTTTTATTTCATTATTTTTAGAAAGAGGGGAAGGGAGAGAGGCAGAGAGGGAGAGAGACATCAATGTATGGTTGCGTTTCACCTGCCTCCAGCCACAGACCTGACTGGAGACCTGGTTTGCAACTTGGTTATGTGCCCTGGCTGGAGAATCAAACCTGCAACTTTTGGGTTCGCAGGCCAGCGCCTTATCCACTGTGCCACCAGCCAGGACAGGAGTTAATATTTAATGGATATAGAATTTCAGTTTGTTCTGGAGGTGGACAGTGATGGTTGCACAACAGTGTGAACATACTTATGCCAATGAGCTGTACATTTAAAAATGGTAAAGATAGCCGGTATTATGTTCATTATATTTTCACACACACACACACACACATCTTGCAATTAAATTTTTAAAAAGGGAGCAAGAATCTTCTAAAGAAAGAGCTTCCTTAGCAGCCCCTTTGGGTTGTGACTTTGACATCTATGCCATTGTGAGTACCCATAGGGTGCTGAAGACAGCATTCAGCTGGTTACCTTTTCAGAATATTAGGGCCAGTGTCTGACTTTTGCATAGTCTCTGGTCAGAAGATACCTAATTAGTTCTGATGACAGATATGCCAGGCCCCTCATGGAACCCTCCTTGTCAATCATTTATTAATTCATTCATTCACATGCATCAAGCACCTGATTTATTACAATGAGAATATAAAATCAGGCCCCTCTCTGAAGCTTGGATGTGTTGAAACTGCTCATTGCAGTTGATTTATACAGTGGGAGTATTTTAACAAACAAGATCTAGTTCCTGTCAGCACAGTGCTAATTTCCAGCTTCTTCCTAGATTAGGGTCAGTTGAATTCTCCCCAGACACCCCACCTGCTTTTTTAACCAGTAGCCACAGATGAGCACTATGCTATGATGCAGTGAGTCTGGGCTGAGCATCAAAGGCGTAGGTGCTATGCTGGCCTGAACACTGGCTTCCTTGGACATTTGACAAACCCAGTAACTTACTGTGGGTCTCTGTGTCCCCAATAGCAAATAACTCATGGGATTGGGACAAAAATAAGAATAAGACCATAAATATGAAAGAGCTCTGATGTAAAAACATGAGGTGGATGGATAATGGGGGGATGGTTGACTCAGGGGTGAGGGCTAACATACACCTTCGGCTTCTGCTCTTGGTGTAGTCTAACCCCTGAGGTTCCATTAAAATGATATTTGGTGGGGAGGAAGAAAGCATAGTCCCCGAATTCCATGCTTTCCTGTCCCATTCATCACTCCTCCTTCCCAAGGACAGATTACAACCACCTCTGCGTGGTTTTGGCAAGCCACTTTTACAGACTTCACAAATCTAGCAGCTGGCAGCCCTTCAGACCAGTCTGTGCATCTTATTTGTTTTCAAGCCTGATGCAGAAAAGAGAAGAGGCTCAATAAAATGCTTAAAAGAGTGTGTTGTTCTAGGAGGAGCCATCAATGGGCGAGGGGGCTGGGAGGCTGTGGCTTCTGGCTTCTGGCTTCTGGTCCCAAACCTGGTCCCGAATTGCCCTAGAGAACTTTCTTGACCTCAGAGCCCCTGGTTCTTTCTGATTTTCTTGTTGTTGTTTTTCTCAACAAGCAAATGGATCTGTATAAGATACTTGTTAAGAAAATTTTTAAGTGAACTGGGTTTGAAAATTTTCAGCTCTGTTATCTAGAGGTACATACATCGAGGGCCTTAGTTTTCTCCTCTGTAAAATGGGAGTAATATTAATACCTACCTGAAAGGATTGCTAACGAAGATTAAAAGTGATCATGCATGTCAGGAATGTAGCAGGCTGACTGGCCTGGGCAAATGCACATGTGCTTGCTGCTGTGGTTATTCTTTGTTAAGTGCACATGGTACTAACCTGCGAGTGGATTAAGTAGTTAATGTAGGAGGGCTTTGTAAAAATGTTTTTCTCTATCCAAGATTCTTTTGGCGTCTTACTGTAGTCACTCCACAATCTTCATAATTATTCTCAAGCATTTCCCATTCCTCCTGTGTTGGTAGCTGACTAGGTAATGCTTTCTTTTCTTTTTTTTCCCAAAGCCACAGTCCCCAAACTTTGTTCTTTCTCCTTTTGGTCTTGTTTCTAGTCTTTGTTATTTTTTACTTCTAGTTCCTGTTCTTTTTTTTTTTTTTTTTTTCTATAACACCTTCTGTCCCTGAATGTCCTCCAAGAAGTATAACTGTGGAAACCACCTCCCTCCCTCAAGTTGGGGTGGAGCCCCCTCCAGCAGTTGGGAATCTTGGGCCTCTGCTGCTTCCTCCTTCCACCTGGAAAGCAGTAAAAGAAAGACCTCATGACTAGCTACTGGGCTATTGTACCACTGTGGCTCCAACCACTCTCAGAGCTTCCACGGGCAACGTCAAATTTTCAAGTTAGCCCTGGTGACATTTCTGCTAAAAACTGCATTGCCATCTTAAAGAATCAGGGTTTTGCTACATCTGTGTTGCTTCTTCTGAATTCTTTGGCACCCTGAAGACCAGTTCCCTTATCCTAGAAAATGTTTGCCAAGCATTTTGCCTGAAGTTCCTGCAAGTCCGGAAAATCATCTGGCAATATCGCTGGTAGCAGGTAGCTCTGCTGTCTGCTGTGCGTCTGCCTGTGGCATATAGCAGAACTGGCTAGTGTCAGCCCCGTGTGTGGGCATGACTGTGAGTGCCATAGCACACAGATGAGCCCATAGGCATGTTGGCCCTTTCATTTACCATGATGTCTGCCCTAACTGCACTGAGGAATGGATAGAGCCAAATATCTCTTTTGGTACCTCCATCACGGCAGTTGGCAGAGTACGCGGAGTATGCAACAGGTGCTCATGAAATGCCTAGTGGCTTATTCATTCATTTACTCTTCCCCAACCTGCTAATTGCCTACTCTTGGCCACCCCTAAAATTCCTCTTTGAAAGACTCCAGGACAAGAAAGGTTCAGCCCACATCTTCCTCCATCTTGCAAAGTTTGTGTATGTCTCAGTCTAGAAAAAAGGCTGAGAATGGCAAGCCAAATGGGTTCAGAGGGACCCGAAAAACACTTGATTGGTCCTTGTCTAGATCCACCTAAGTATTAAAATCACCTTTGTTCAGTGGGCTTGGGCCTGTTTTAAAAATCCTAGACCCTATTACCTCTAGATTTTCCTGAAACCATCCCATTTTTTCAAGGGTCTTCAGTCAAAATTGCCCTTGGATAGAACTGTTTGTGGCTGTCACTGTTCCATCACTGACTGGTAAATTGGACCTTAAATGTGGGGTTTATTTTTGTTTTATTTATTTATTTGTTTACTTATTTTTGTAACAATGATGGTGCCTCAGAGCCTGGCCAAAACTTCTGGGGCCTCAGCTAATCAAATCCATGGCTAGGCAAAGGGAAAGTTACTGAGCAGGGCTGCGAACAGACCGACGCTATTTCCCAGAGCAGCCGCAGCAGACTAGAAAGGGCATTTGCCCTCTACTCCTCTCCTCATTATCCCCCTTAAACTTTTTACTGGAATCTGATGTTTGAGGGAGGAGGAAACACTGCCAGCAGGGCTGAAACACGAGCAGATACTTGGCATAGCTCTGATGCCCTCTTTTGGGCCCCCTTTAGGCAGCATTCATTAGGGCCATAGTCACAGTCCCTGGCGTCTCGCTGACGAGCCCCGACCTGCCGGCAGCCACAACCATTACAGCAGCTCAGGTGCTGGCTTGGCACGGAGCAGGGGAGCAGCTGGCTGTTCTAGTTCCGGGAGCCTGGCTCTCCGCAGCAGCAACCTGGGGAAGAGGGACGTTGTGGGGGAAGAGGCTCATCAGGCCCTACCATCTCTGCTCACAAAGAGGAGTTGGGGAGACCTTGGAATTCCACCCTCTTCCGCTCCCACTTCCCCTCCCCTCAACACTTGCGCTATGAGGGAGAGTGAGTCCGAGCTGACCAAACTACTTATAATCCTCTGGGCCAATCCCTGTTCCCAGACACAGGATTGTTGACCTAAGGTGGAGAAGGAAGAGGCTCAGAAACAGGAAGAGGGAGGGTAGTGGGCCTAGGCTCAGATGTTTCATGTCCCATTTTCTAGCTACTTTGGGATATTTGGGTCTCCATACTCCCTCCTGCTTTTCTTGGACTTTTCAGAGAGTCTTAGTGGCCAAACTGAAGTCATCTGGTGTGTATGTGAGGGAGGTATGGGTCGGTTAGTGGGAGGTAATTGGGAAGGGTTGGGAATTAGTACTTAATGGTAGAGGTGAACAAAAATTCTCAAGTATGTACAATAGAGAGTAATGGCTTTAAGGCTGGCTTTTACCCTGGGTTCACATACACTGGCCTCTGTCACTTAGTACCTTTGTGACTTTCCGCAAGATTTTAACCTCTAAGCCTTGTTTTCCTGAAGAGTTGTATTAAATAATCTATATTTTATTTCATATAAGTGTACAATGCCTGACACAGAAATATTAACCATTAAGGCTACATTAGTAATAATTTCTCTTGCACCAAGTTCTCTGGAGCGTTATGGGCTGGAAAGGAAAAGTTAAGCTGCACAGCCATTGGAGCTTTGGGTTTGCCTTAAAGACTCCCTCCCAGGTGACAGTCCCTGGCTTGATCCCTGGCTGTCGGTGCCACCTTAGGTTTCTGTTGGGGTCTGGGCCCTTCTGGTTCCTAGCCATAGCAGCTTTGTTCTGCTTAGAATGTGTGACTGGCCCTCACAGTCACTGCTTTTTTTGTTCTGGGACTTAGTGCTGGTTCCTGGCATTTGTTGAATCGTGGCCTGGGTGTCACCACCTCCTTTTCCCTGGATAACCTCCTGTTCTCTAGAGCAGTGGTCCCCAACCTTTTTGGCACCAGGGACTGGTTTCATGGAAGATAATTTTTTCACAGACTGGGGTGAGGGGAATGGTTTCAGGATGATTCAAGGCATTACATTCAAGTTTGCCTCCTGCCATGTGACCTGGTTCCTAACAGGCCTGAACCAGTACTGGTCCACAGCCCGGATGTTGGGGACCCCTGCTCTAGAGGGGCGAGAGCTCTGTCTCTGTTCAGCTCCTCTGGATTTCATCACATTTTCTTTGTTCCAATACTGGGCTTCCTGTCACATTATCTACATTTACCTGATTCTTTGGGTCCTTCACAGCAGGTAGAGCCTGTGGGGCCAGCTCTACCGGTCTCCTCCCTCCTTCAACCCTGTATTCCCATGGCCCTGGCTAAGTGTGTTTGGCTCAGGACCCTGCCCCAAGGCTGGAGGTAGAGCTTCAGAAATACTATTTCCATTACCTTTGACTCCTGGGTGTTACCCACCCCATCCTCCACCCCACCTTGAATGCTTCCACTCCTCTTCAGGCATTGTTCTGGACACCCCATCCTAGCTAGGTTCCACATCTTAGTAAATGGCAACTCCAAACTTCCAACTGCCTAGGTCAGAAATTTTGGGATCATTCTTGATTCCTTTCCCATATCCAATGCATCAGCAAGCTGTACATTCAAAATCCCTATCTTCCTGAGTAGTGAGGGGCTTCCTTTCTTCCTGGTGTGAATGTCCCCATTGACCACATGATATATCAACTAGAGCATCAAACAAGAGGTTAGGAGAAATGAATGCAAGTTTCAGATCTGCAACATGGTTGACTAATAATAAAATGGTAAATTGCAGTGTGTTAAGTGCTTTTTATGTCCCAGGCACTAAGTTCTTTACATGGGTTATCTCATTTACTCTGTAACCTTGGGCTAATGACCTCTGTCTCTTCATCTTAAATGGCGGTGACAACAGTTCACAGGGAGGTTATGAAGATGCAATGAAATAATGTCCATGAGAGCCTTTGAAAAAAAGCATCAAGAGATATATGTGTGTCGTACTTTGTCACCAAAGACCTAAGATGATCATCTTCAGGCCTTTGAAGAGCCCACATTACACAGAGGCAGGATGTTGGCAAAGTTCCGGCTGATGGTGAATTTGATAGTCCAGCTTTGTGAGGGCAGAATGTGAGGCCCATGGTGGTGCTTTATCTGTCACCTGAGATTGGGGTGTCTGTCTTCTGGCACAAATATGACACCTGTTGCAGGAGAAATAGGCCCTGGCAGCTGGCACCCGGGGAGGAGAGGTCTGGCCAGGAGCAAGAGGAGTTCACTTACTAGAAGACAAGTGACAAGCATTAATAGTCAAATCAGCACATTCTTAACTCCATGATCCCCCCGGAGGCTAAGTACTGCCTGGGTATCCAATGGCTGGGTTGATACAGAGGAAAAGGCAGGGGAAAAGGAAATACCAAGTGCCTGGCCCAGCTCGAGTAGTAAATGTGTGTGTATGTGTGTGTTTGTGGGGGAGATGGATGTGGAATGGTGAACACAAAGCAGTACCCAAGAAGCATGCGAAGTGTCATCTTGCTCTCTGACCGAATCTCTGCTGACCCACAGCCTGAGTGCTTCTCCGGTCAGTAAGCTCAGAGAGAAAAGAGTGAGAGAGCTACTGGCCATTTGCCATTTATAGAATTTTAAAGGCCGAAACCCACATCTATCTTTCAACTTCCAAGTCCAAAACCCCAAAGTCAAAAGTTGTTAGAGGAAAGGATTGCTCACTGAGTACTTACTGTATGTGTCAGACAGCACACTAGGTCTGACAAGCATAATTTAGTCCTCATTGTGGTCCTATAGGCAGATGATTTTATCCCCACCATCCAGGTGAAGAAACCAAGGTCTGAGTGGTGGGTGTACAATTTGACCTTTCTGACTTCCAAGCCTTGCCTGTCTTTTTAGTATACAAAGTGCATGCAATAAAGTGGCAAAATTTTAGTAAAATAAACAACATACTACAAAAGTGTTATATTCTGAAATAAATTTATTCTTATATGTAAATACACAAACATAGTCATTATTTTTTAAAGCATTAGTTTATCTTTGTATTTTATTCTGTTAAAATGAATAACATTTTTAAAAGATTTTATTTATTATTTCCAAAGAGAGGGGAAGGGGGAGAGGCAGAGGGGGAAAGAAACATCAGCGTATGGTTGCCTTTCACCTGCCTCCAGCTAAGGACCTGGCTGGAGACCTGGCTTGCAACCTGGTTATGTGCCCTGGCTGGGAATTGAACCAGTGACCTTTAGGTTTGCAGGCCAGTGCCTATCCACTGAGCCACCAGCCAGGGCTGCATTATTTTTTAAATTGTTCAAAGAAGTATTCATTTGCTGCAATAATAGACTCAATTCAACTTCAGAATCTTGAGCATGCTTTAATTAACTTTTCTTTATCCATGGACATCAAAATATTTTCAGTCTTAGCTTTAACAGCCTCTTTATTGGAATGAGGTTGTTTATTAACTCCTCTTTCACAAATGCTGCATACATAATAGTCTAAAGGATTTGCATCCAGTGAACTAGGTGGCCAGATTTCCTTTGACCGGAATTCAGGAACATTGACACTGAGACATTCTTGCACCGTTTTGGCATTATGTGCTGGTGCACCATCTGTTGGAAGATAAAATGATGTTCATTTGAGACTTGCTTCATCTATGGTACAACTACTTTTCTCAAAACATCAAAGTAAACAGCAGTTACCTTCAAGCTTTGTGGAAATAAATGCAGGGTCATGATATCTTCTTCATTGCTGACAACACCTAACACCATCACTGTAGCAGGAAATTTTATTTCATGACAATTGGGACTTCATTAAGATTCTCACAGAGCCACCTGGTTGTTTCTTCTGTTGACTATTTGGTCCTGCTGAAAATTTTTTTCATAGGAGAAGAAAATCAGAGAGTTTTTTTCTTTGGGATTTTTCAATGTTGTTAGCAGTTTCCTTGCTTCTTCAAAGCACCTTTCCTTTGTCTACTGTGTCATAAACTGGGCCCTTCTAAGGACATCCAATCTGATTCTGATATCTTCAGCAATAATCTTGCAAACCATTGCATCTGACATCTGCAGTTCTTTTGCTATGGAGTGCATTGACTTTTCTGGATCTTCATTGATGATCTCCTGGATTCTGTGAACAATATCTGGGCTTGTGCAATCCTTGTGTACTTTATGCATTTTCCTTGTTGATGTGGCAACATCAGGATCAGCATCATATACCCTCTTCACATTGTAAATTGTATGTATAGGGATGTTCTTAAAGTTCTCAATTTCTTTAGCAGTTCACCCTGCTTGCAGTGCAGAAATTGTGGTTGCTCTAACATCGTATTCCTTTGACATGACATTTGCTCTCAGAACTGAATGCTTTATATCTGAAACAATGATGTTAAATCATAACCTTAGAAACATAGTTTTTCAAAATTAATAAGAAGCATGTGAAATAAGGAGATGCAATTGCCAATTGATTGAGTGCACCCTGTATTGTGAAGTTTACAAAGGAAATTTCCTACTCCTTCAGTTACTAAAGGCTGGGTTGTTAACTTTCGAAATATTTCAAAACCATCCAGAATCACCTGTGACCCAGGGGTGGGACATGGTTAGGTTTAACCTCATTGATTCTCATTCCCCTCAACAGTGGGTTTGTTCTTGTTCACCGAGAGAGCCACCTTTTACCTTCTTTTAAAGAGAAATAGAGCTGGACACTAATTAAATGTGATAAAGACAGATTTTGTTCAGTACTATCACGATATAACAGAGAGACTTCAATACAGAACTGAGCTCAATTCTGAATATGGCAAAGACAACTGGGGATTAATAGCAATGAAACAAAGTGAATGGCTCAGTGCATGAAAAATTCCTAAAAGGAGACCTCAAGGGTGTGGGGATTCTGGTTAAAGAAATGTAACAGGATTTTTTCTAAAAACCGGGCTAGGCAGGCCAAAGACAAGGCCTTAGTCTAGAAGAGGGCTCAGAGGAGCCTGTCTAAGGTTTGGTCAAGGAGAGAGTCTTTGTCAATCCCTCACAAATGCTGGGAGAAGACGTGCTGAAGACCCACAATTGTAGTTTGTTGACCTTGGGCTAAGTTGTTTCACTTTTGGTGTTAGTTTTAAAAGTCAAAAGAATTTGACTGTAGTTGAAAACTAGTTATGAGAAGGAATGTGCACCTGAGATCTACTATAACATCCACTGCTAAGGCAAATAGCATTTTTATTATTATGTCCTCACAACTTTGTCTGAAGTAGATTGTTTTTAGTCTTAAGTGCAAAGACAAGGAAAAAATGGCCTACTGATTCAGAAGCTGAAGGAAGCAGGGCCCGCCCTCCTCTTCCCACAGTGTGACTTATTTTCCCCTGCTCACCTGAGTCCCCACACACTAGCCAACAGCTACTTGGGTTTGGGAAGGGATGGGCTCTTACGTTAGATGTGGCTGAGTTGGGATTAGCAGATGAACAAACAGCTTTCCCCTGAGCTCATCCAGAAAGCAGGGTGTATGTCTGGTAGCATTTGTCTTCTTCCTGCCTCACTCCCATATCCTCACCTCATTTCACTGGCCCAGAGTCCTGCTTCCCCCCTGCATGAACTAATCTGGCCTGCTGGTTGGCCAGCATGGAAGTGGGAGGGACCTTGATGGCAGAGGGATAAACCAGCAGAAGTCCCTATGAACATAACATGGGCAGAGGTTCGATGTCTGAAACCCAAGGTGCAGATCCCCAGCTGAGGCCTCTGTCCGCAGGACACCTCCAAGTCTATGTCAAAAAGTGCCCACAGGAGAAAATGTAGGCGGAATGAGAAAACAGTGGATAGTGAGAGAGAGGCTCTCTGTTCTGATCATGGTTTCGAAATAACTAACTCGGTAACTTTAAACTCTGAGCTTTTTTCCCCATCTGTAAAATGGGAGTAATCAGACCTGGCCTATCTTTTAGATTCTTATAAGGCTTGAGTGAGATCAGGCCAATGAGATATTTAGTAAACAGTAAAGGGCCACACAAAATTGCATAAGAAAAGCATTGCCACACCACATAGTCAGTTGCCTTCTAGAGTCAATTGCATAAACACTAATGCAAGAAACATTGGTGTCCACCCATATTTGTTAGTTGGGCTCTTTCCTCTGGGTCTGGTCCACTGTCTGTGTCTCTTCTGGCACCTGCAGAAGGGTTCCTGTGACACTTATGTTTTTGGCCAGCTATTGGCTTCCAGGAGTTGGAGATATTAGTCCAACTCCTATGTGCAGTGCCCACCGTAGTATCGTGGGAGAATACGGATGGACCTATTGGAAGCAAAACAGCAGCTCATTGAAAATCCATCTGAACACTTGGGTTCTAGTCTTAGCCTTGTCACTTGTGATAGGTAGGCCTAGATATGGCATTTGACCAGCTAGGGTCCCATTTTTCTCATCTGAAATGACTAGATGACTAGGTGATCTTGAAAACCCTTTCCAGCCCTTGCCAGTAGTGTATGATCCTGGTATGGCTGACAGTGGTTTGGTTCCACATATTCAAAGTCTAACAGCCATGCTCAAGCCATCTCCTGACCCCCCAGTGAATAGATAGTGACCCCTGAATTCTGATTCCTTCCCCCACCCTCACCCTGAACTCAGCTCCTTGCCTCTTTGCTCCGTTGTGAATGCATTCGTGCACCCCAGCAGTTTCCTATGCTCCCTCACTTTCATCGTAGTTTGGCTTTCAGCCTTCCCAGCCAACCAGTCCCAGAGCTGCCAGGGTGCAGGCATCAGTAGTCGCATAGTTTCCAGATCAATCCAGGAATATGTAGGCCTTAAATCTTTTGAATTTGTTTGGTACCCACCACCTCCCAGGCCCACCCTTTCCTGCCTCCCCCAGCTCTGGTTCCATCCAGCAATCCAGCAATTAACGTTGTACAGTGAGAGGGGGCGCTGGGGGCTCCCCAACTACGTACCACACTGTTTCCTTGGCTCAAAGGAAACGGACTGAGCTAGAAAGGGCACTTGTGTAGGGGAAAACTTAGTCTTTCACAACCATTCTTCCACTGCAGCCTCTGCGAGAAACCACCTCTAACAGCACCGGGGGCAGAATCAGCCCATACCAAGTTACTAGTGGGAGGACAGGACCCCATTTTCACCTGGCCTGGCTCCTTCTCTTATTTGTGGATGACAACAAATTCTAATGGGATCTAAGCTCATTTCCTCTCTGTCTGCCCAATAGACCTTGGCTCAGCTTGTAACTATCTCCCAATACCACCAGTTACTGTCTGTTCCACCCATGAAGAGGAGTGAGGAGCTGCAGAAGGAAAGATGATTACTTCTATTATTCCCCTCAAATCTCACAGGTTTACAAGGTCTTCAGGTGATGCTGACCTTGTCTCTCTCTTCTTTCCCTCACATAGGATATGGCAGCTGGAGAGAACTGGCCAAGGCTCTGGCCAGCAGGAACATTCCAGCTGTGGATCCACATCTCCAATTCTACCATCCCCAGAGGCTAGGCCTCCAGGTGTGTGGCAGGGCCAGCCCATTTTCCCTGCCGGCGCATTAATGTGGAACCCGGGTGCCCCTGCCCTTACAGCCTTGAGGGAAACCTGCTTTTCTGTGGTAAGAGAGGCAGAGGAGAAAGTCCCTAGGATGACACCCTGGGATCTGAGGACTTCATAGCTGGGTGGGTGGAGATGTGAGTCATGTGTTCCTCAAAGCCTTTATCACATAGTTCAAGATGCCTATGTCTGACCCTCCAGGTATGTGGCTTCCATCTCTAGCAGCAACTGAGGGCCCGAGGTGGGACCAGAATGTCCTGTCTCTTGTCAGCATGAAGACTGGGCTGGTACTTTAGTTACAATCCCAGATCTTGCTTCTAAGAGTCAGAGGTGATTCGATAGACACCCCCCTCCCCTCCCTCCCCTGCAAATAGCTGGGGGCCAGATTTGTAACGGAGCTTTTTTCAGTGTGTTTTGGACCAATGGTCCAGTTTTGGACCAGTGAGACAGGAGCAGGGGAGGGGGTAAGAGGGTGGGGGGGATGGAATTTAGGGAAATTGGAATTTAATTTGGCCTGGAGCCCTGAAGTTGAGCCTAGAACACATATGGATCCCTAAGACTGGACCAGACCTAACTGAGCCTGTGGGCTTGCAGAGTAGAGAGCAGTTTGAATGTCCCCACTGGGCTCCCACTTGTTAGGACAAATGAGTGACAAATTCAGGCAGAGTTCTGGGGGGATTTAGAGGAAGGGAAGGCAAGGTCCTTGCCCTCAGGAGAGGCTGCTCAATAGAAAAAAAAAGTTTCTTTCCATATGGGAAGACTGAAAAAACTCAGAAAGTAAAACCTCAGAACCTCAGAAGTACACATTGCTGAAACTGCAAAGAGCTGTATGTTCCTGAGGGATATAGTGTGACTGGTAAATCGAGTGTCCCTTCAGTGGAAAAGCTTCCTGGAGCCAGGGCTGTGTTTCCTGACCTCTTCTTCCTCAGAAGCACTTTCAGGGGACCCCAAATCCTGTTCTTACCCTAATATGCCCACCAAGTTCATTCTTCATTCTTCCTCCAGGACCAAGACTTTGAGCGAGGTGGAAGCAGAAGTAACAGCAGCTATCTGAAGTGGAATAAGGCTGTCCCCTGGCTCTCAGAGGTAAGGGACTCTCTGCTGTCCCTGTTTTTTTGAGAGAGTTAAAAAATAGCCTTTACAGATAATTCCAGAAACCACTGAAAACTTTTTCCAGTGGTTATTGTGAAACATTTCAATCTAATTTGAAAAAGAAAACATGGGTTCCAGGCTCATTTGATTTTCTCCCTTTGGAGGAAAGCTGACATTTACTATGGGCCTACTATGTGCCAGGCTTTGTGACCCTGTAAAATAGTATCACTCGCCTCATTTTATAGGCGAGGAAAACAAGGCTCAGAGAAGCCATGACTTCCATGACCACGCCTGTCTGAAATATATGCTTTCCAAGTGTCTTTCTTGAACCATTAAGTCCCATAAGATATTCCAGGAAGAAAGGAGTCTATTGTTAAATAAAGTTTAAAAGCTATATACTGCATCCACTTCTTGGAAATGCACATTAGCACATGAAAGTTTCTGAGAAATTCAACAGTAATCTGTTTAACTTGGTTTAGCTCAGCATGTACCAAATTCATTTGCTCTTGAATCGCTTTTTTCCATGAAACATCTCTTAATAGTCTATGAACAGTGCTTTAAGAAACATAGACTAGGATACCCTATTTTAGACAATTTTTCTAGGAAGCAGTGAAATGCTTGAATGAAAGTTGTCACAAGTATCATGATACCCTTTATTTATGTAGGATTTGACAGATTTTTTTATTTTTTGGTCAAGAAACTGAAGCTTGGGGAGGTTAATTAACTCACTCAAGATAACCTCAAGGTAATGCTAATGCCAAGACTCCATAGTACCATGGTGCTTTGGGGTGAATATTTTAAATTTGGATTTCATATTTTATAACTTATCCACAACCGCAGCATCTCTCCGTCCCGAGACCTGTGGATGGAGATGATTTTTCTGGGCTCGGTGGTCCTGGCCAGCCCATTGTCTTCATCCATACCCATCACAAATTAATCTCTTCTGCCTGGGTGATTTTATTTTCAGTTTTCTCATTTGCTGTAGGGTGGGAGTAGAGGAGGCAAAATCATGCTAAATGTGACATTAGGGTTAGTTTGTGCACCCTGTGAAATGGCCTGAGAGAGGATGGATTACACCACCAGCGCAACTGTACTAGGTCACGTCATCAGGTCATTATTCCCCACCCCACCTGCAGATACTATTCTGAAAAAGGTGCCTTAATGACCATTGGTCCAGTGGTGCAGCCCTTTCTCCTTTGAGCACAGTTTGGATCTTTTCTTTTTTCTTTTTTTAAATTCATCTTTTCATGTGTTTATTGACTACTCTATTTCTTCTCTTTGGATTGCATATTTGTCTCTCTTGCCCACTTTTCATTGGGTTATTTTCCTTTCTGTACATAAAGTACATGAAATGTTTATAAATTAGTTTACCAATTAGTGACATAAACTATTTATCAATGCTGTAAATATTTTTGCAGTTTATTTAGGGTGACCAAATCATTTTTCTTTTCTTTTTGGATCATTTTTCTTGATGAACTAATTATTTTGAAAGATTATAACTACAGAACATTCTGCATTTATTAATCATTAACTTTCCCTTTTTTGGGCCCATCAAGAATGGAGCGACATATGAAATGGTAATAGTGTACAAATAGTAAACAGTGATTAATATAGGATTAATTTTATAAAGTTGATCTTTTAGTAAGTATGTATAGCCTTTTGATGGTAAAGACCTGATTTCCATGGACTTGGTAAAAATCCCCATTACAGTCTTTAGGGATCTTCAAGGAGTCACTGGTCTAATCTTATTTTACTAACAAGGGAAATAAGGCCCTGAATGGTTAAGTAATTAACATATGCAATCACACAGCTACACAGAGATTCCAACTCTTAGAGTCTGTCAAGGGAACCTCTCTGTTCTTATCTCCTTACCTGTCTCCTGTCCTTTGACATATAGTTTTGGAGGGAAGGGCTCATTTTAATGATATGTCATTTATTGAATATCACTAGCCATCAGGTAATGAGAGAGGCAAACTCATTCATCCACTCAAGGTGGCATGGCCCTGCTCTGAGGGTGACCAAGGAAGAACTTCAGGTGGCTGACAAGAGTCTCTTCTTTGGCTGTCTTCCTGCCCCAGACTTTGGCTGGTTGCTCAGAGTCTCTGAGGCCAGAAGTGACTCAAAAGCAAAACAGCCCTTGGACATTCTCCTTGCTGTGTCAGAGAGAAGCCTGTCAGAGTGGACAGCCAGGGGGACTGGCCTTCATGGGGTAACTCAAAAACTTATTCATGTCAACCCAAATCATAAGACACTAATTAGCAAGCCCCAGTAATTAAACCTTAATGCCAATTTATTTATTTACTAGTCAATACATGAATCCTTTGACCAAAACACTGTTATTTGAGGTGCTCCTACTGGCCCTGACTGGTGTGGCTCAGTAAGTATGGCATCGTTCTGTAAACTGAAAGGTCACTGGTTTGCTTCCCGGTCAGAGCACACACCTGGGTTGTAGTCCAAGTCTCCGACTGGGGTTATGTGAGAAGCAACTGATCTTTGGTGAACACAATATCAGATCAAAGCAAGTCAGAATTTTCATGGGTCATGTCATGCAGGCTTTGGTGAATCAGGGTGTTTCTCTTTCTCCCTCTCTCTCTTTTTTATCCTCACCCAAGGACATGCTTATTAATTTTAGAGAGAGGGGAAGGGAGAGAAACATCAATTAGCTGCTTCTCACACACACCGTGACCAGGACCAAACCTACAACCCAACCATGTGCCCTGATCAGGAATCAAACCCTCAACTTTTCGGTTTACTGGACAATGTTCCAACCAACTGAGCCACACTGCCCAGGGCTAAGGTGGCATCACTCAAGTAGTAGATTCCTTCTCAGGCTTTCCTTTTGTTTTGGTTATAATTTTATTAAGCTGTAATTTATATACCATATAATTCACCCATTTAAAAACATTAATATACTTTCTGTCTCTAGATTTGCCATTTTACATAAATGGAATTATACAATATGTATCCATTTATACCTAGCTTCTTTCACTGAGCATCATGTATGTGTGTGTGTGTGTGTGTGTGTTTAAATTTTCATTTATTGATTTGAGAGAGAGACATCAATTTGGTGTTCTACTCATGTATGCATTCATTGGTTGATTTCTGTGTGTGCCCTGACCAGGGATCGAACCCTCAACCTTGGTATATTGGGACAAAGCTCTAACCAACTGAGCTGCCTGACCAGGGCTCACTGAGCATCTTATTTTTAAGGTTCATCCATGTTGTAGCATATATCAATACTTCCATTCCTTTATTGCTGAATAATATTCTATGATGTGAATGTACCACATTTTATTCACCCAGACCTTGATAGATAGATATTTGGGTTGTTTCTGCTTTTTGGTTATGCTGCAGAGAACATTTGGTGTGGATCAGACTTCCCTTTTTTCAGAGCCCAGAAACACCATCATCGTATACTTTGGTTACCTTGGTAAGATACGGCTGGCATTTCCATTCATTTATAAATCATCTATTCACATAGAGAATTTTACCTGTTAGGATTTTGCCAAAGGGGTCTTTGGCCCTTTCCTCAAAAATCCAGAGCTACCACTTATCTTCATGGTGTCTGGAACCATTGATTCCATGACAGAGCTCCATCAAAGGGCAGATAGGAACAGGGACTCAAGAGTAGCCTAAACATCTAGAAATTCAGGAGTCCAGTGCATAGGAACTGGGGCCCTTATTTTCCTGCTGTGTTGAGGTCATGTGGTCCACTCCTTGTGGGCAAGGCCTCACTGACTCATGAGGTGAACCAGAAGCCAGCTGAGCTAATTGTGCGAGTGTGAATCTGGCTGAGCCGCAGGATGACAGTGTGGGGCAGTGAGTGAGGTTCGCTCACATTCTGCGATGGGCTTCCCGGCTCTCCTGGAGATAGAGCTGACCGCTCTTGTCTCCCTGCCCTCTGCACCCTGTTCCTCCTCCGAGGACCACGTCTCTTTTCAACTTTAACTGGTACAAAGCAGTCACTCAGTGCTTATAGAATAAATGAAGGAACATATAGTACTGAGCTTAACTGCTCCAAGCATTTGTTCATTCAAATAATTCAGATATGCAGGGAACACAGAGTAGGGTGAAGGCTTCAGAGAGAAGGATGTGAGAAGGGCCTTGAAGGCAAGCTGGAGTTTGCCAGATGGGGAGGGAAAAAAGGGCTTTCAACCAGGAAATACATAGTTGTTTGGTTTTGTTTTGTTTTTTTTTAATTTTACTGTTGTTGTATTACATCCATCCCCTTTGGAAATATATAGTTTTTGAAAGGCCCGGAGAGGTAAAGGAGATTGCTGTGGGTGGAGTGTGGAGTGTGGGTGGAGTGGCTGGGAAGGTAGATCAGTCTTGCCAGGGTGTGGCTTTGTTCTGAAGCCTCTAAGAACCTCCAGAGCAGCAATTCTGCAGGTAGCGTGAAGCGTTAGTGGAGGGGGAGGCTCTGCTGAGGCCGGGCAAGCCCAGTGCTGCCTGGCAGAGGCAGTGTCATGGGGGTGGAAGACAGGACCTTCCTTTGTAAGGCCCCTACGAGTTTGGCCTCACCCTCCTCCACCCACACTCCTAAGACACCCTCCCTACTTGTACAAGAATAATTGCTATGTGTCCTTGGGGAGTCACTTAACCCCTCTGGGCATCAATATTCTCACCTCTAAATGAGTATGTTCCAACAGATACTCTCTCCACTGCTGGTAACTGGAAGTCCCAAATCTGTCACTGGCTGCAGACATGCTCTGGCAACAGGTGCACCCAGTGCCCTTCCCTGAGTCTTAGCCCCTGCTGGACAGTGGAAAGTGGGCCAATGGTGGTGCTGATCCCATATCCCTGCCAAAACTTGGAGGGCCACAAATCCTAGTGGGATTGCCATTCTGGGCCTGGGGAGGAAGATGGTGCCCAGTGGTCCTAGAGAGACTCCCCACCTGCATGCAGCCTGAGGGTGGTGAAGCATGGCTTGAGGGCTGGCTGAATGCCAAGTGAGGGCCTAGACCTCAGGGAGGCGCATGGTCCTCTGTGTACTCCAAGCTCCTGGCCTGTGGCTTCTTGCAGCATCTCAAGCAAGGCCATGAGATGGGAGAGGGGAGGTGGGAGGCGGCCAGCCCCCCTTTTTCCTCCTTCCCTTCTTTCCCTGCCCAAACCCCCTGGGTCCCCTGACCTCCTGGCTGAACACAGCAGGCTTCTCTGGTGGCACGCCACCCCCTCCCCCTCTGCCTCCGCAGTTTGTTGTGGATCTTAGCACACTGCCCTGAAAGTCACAGGAAGGGGCAGTGAGGAAGCCATTGGCAGGAGATACCGAGTGTGTAAAGGGGACTTAAGGGAATTTCTCCAGAAGTAGCACAATGTATCCATTCTTTCCTTCCAAGAAGCCTGAACCCGCCCCCCCACCTACCCAGCCCACATTCTCTTTCCCACCCATTCCAGCCCCCCACTCATATTCCCTGGAGTGATGGCTGCTTCCCAAGGTCCCACATTCCTTGCATTGAGCAGGCCAGCACACCCAGGAAGTGCCAAGTTGCTGAAGGGATGGGGAATGACAGGCTATCTTAGGTTTTTTCTGGATCCAGCTATAGCTGGTGTTCACTCAGCTGGGCCTGTGCCTGCCCCACCAGCCATAGTTCAGATCTTTGGCATTCCTGTTGAGGACTTCTCCCTGGCCCCCATGTTCTCTCCCCTCACCAACCCTCCCTCCAGATCTCTTGCTGAAGATCTCCTCACTTCCTTCTATCTGGGCTTCCAGTCTGGGGGACACTTCCGCCTCTGTTTTCCTAACAGTTTAGATTTTGCTAACTGATGGGCCACCAAGGGGAGGGAAGGGCAGGATCTGTTTGCTTAGTAATTGAGGTCCCACCTCCCACAAACTGGAGATTAAGCTCTGGGGGAGGGGATGAGAAAAGGGCTGAGGTGGGGTAATCTGAAACTCTTTGTCAGGATGAATTGGGACAGTACCCCCTGCTTCTCCTCCCAACTCAAACTCCAGGCCTCCACACACTCATAGTACTTGCTGCTGCCTTAGCCCTTTCTTCTAAAGGGGCCCCTCTGCTCCAGGCCTCCCAGGCTTCCTGAGGAGAAGGAGAGAACACGACCTCCGACCTCGTTCCGCCTTCCCAAAGTTGGAGTTGCGGCACCTGGCCCGTTACTGCTGCGGGGCCTGGGCTCACTGGGGCTTTGAGCTCTTGAGAGAGGAGGCTGGGAGGCTGGGTCTGCAGAGGGGCCGCCAGAGACCTCCTGCAGCACTTCTCCAGCTCTTCCCCACCAGGGGAGCCCCAAGCGTGAAGACCACTGGGTAGATAAGGTTTCCCCAGCAGACAGCTGTGGAGCTTTCCTCTTACCAGGCATTAAGGACAGGGGAAGGGAGGAGAACACATCTTCAGCTGAAACCCCCGCTTGGCACTTCCTTCCAGTTCCGTCTGTCATCTCTGCCATTCTGTCATGGCTGTTACTCCCCCTTTCTTGGGGGATGCAAACCAGCCCCATTCAGGCCTCAGGCCGAGGACATAGGACTGAAGTTCCTGCAAGAAGCCGTGGGTGCCAAGCATGGGAATGGGACTGAAGTGGGGCAGGACCTTCGACAGTGAGAAGCCCTTTCCAGCTGGGGCTGCGGTGGCCGGTGCCTCTGCCTCTCCCCCCAGCCTTTCAAGTTGTTGGGCCACAGGGGCAGGTTTCGGGGGCTCACCCTCACCCACTTCTCTGCCCCTGCAGTTCCGGGGCCACGCCAACCTGCATGTGTTTGAAGACTGGTGCGGCAGCTCCATCCAGCAGCTCCGGAGGAACCTCCATTTCCCACTGTACCCCCACGTGAGTGTTCTGGGCCCCGTTCCCCTTTCTCCCTCCACACCATCTCTTCCCTTTCTGCCCACTTCTGTCTCTCACCCTTCCCCCATCTTCTGTCTTCCTTATCTGTCCATTTTTTTCTGGTTTGCTTTCCTTCCTTCATCTCGTGTCTTTCCTCACTGCACCATATCTGCCTTGTTCCTTTCCCAGAGATTCCTTCTGCGGTCCTCGCCATCATTTCAGCTTTGGCCTCTCATTGTGGCCGTAATGTAGTGTACCCAGGGCCACCACGGAGAGTTGTGCTGGTTGTACGCTGTACAAGGTCACCCAGGCAAAGCAGTCAAGTGGGAGGGGAAACCTTGCCTGTACTCCATACCAAGCCATGCCCTGAACCATGCTGCCTCCCTCGCTCCTGGTCTTTCCACCAGCCGGGAGTGAGCCAGTCAGTCTCTCCACTTTCCTCTTCCCTCTTCTGGATAACAGTTTCCCTCCCCTTTCTTGGCATAGATTCGTACAACTCTGAGGAAGCTGGCTGTGTCCCCCAAGTGGACCAACTATGGCCTCCGCATCTTTGGTTACCTGCACCCCTTCACTGATGGTGAGGCCAGCCCCGAAGTCCTACCTTTCTACTTTCCTGCCCCGGAGTCCTTCAGGGTATCCAGAGAACATGAGCCTGTAGCTGCAAAATAAGCATGTACTGGGACCCTGTTAGTACACCATTGAGGAGGGGAAATTGAGTTCAGGTGAGGTTTCATCCGGCCTCCACCCCCACCTTCAGGCTGAATTCACTCCGTGACTTGCAGAGTCTGGAACTAGCTTCGCCTCTCTCTCTAGTCTTCCCATCTTCACAGTGTCCCCCCAGATGCAGAAACCTCACTCCAAGAGGGAAGCCACCCTCTCTCTCCAAGCACCCAAGAGAATTTAATTACTACAACATAGTACAGGCCTTCAGTCCTGACTCTGGTGTTCTGGCTCTCACCTGGGCTCTCCCCCCACTGTCCAGGGACAATCCAGTTTGCCATCGCTGCAGATGACAATGCGGAATTCTGGCTGAGCGATGATGACCAGGTCTCAGGCCTTCAGCTGTTGGCCAGTGTGGGCAAGGTAAGGCCAGGTCAGCCTGGGAGCTCTCCCCTCCATCCCGGGTGCCAGGCATGGTAGGGACCCCCAGCCTCCATCAGTAGACTCTCATGACTGCTAGTTTCTCTGCGTGACAGCCAGGGAAGAAGGTGGGAACAAGAAGCATCCTCCCTCTCACTTCACTCTATCTTACACTGTGATAAACAGAGGGGTGAGGAGGTGGAAGGAGTCAGGCTGAGGCTGGGGAAAGACCCCAGGAAGACTCCCCTCTGGGCCACACACCTCTTTCATTGGAGAGTCCTTAGCTCAGTGACGATGACTCTCACTAAGGGGACAGAGTGCTAGGGCTCTTTTGGGAAGGATGGAGGTGCTTCTTGCCTGGGTCACTCCCTTAACGCCCTTCTGTTTTCTGTCCCCTCTTCACCCATCATCTTCCTCTGTCAACTTTTCTCCTCCTCATTACTTCCTTTTTCTTCACTCACCACCATCCCTCCTTCATATTTTCTCTTTTCCTCCTTCCTCACTCCCTCTTTCTCCCCTCGCACTTCTAGACTGGAAAAGAGTGGACGGCCCCTGGAGAGTTTGGGAAGTTTCGGACTCAAATTTCCAAGCCAGTGAGGTGAGTAGGGGGTGTCATGACACTCAAGAGTGGCATAGAAACCCCAACTTTCCTCAAGTGCTGAGGCCAGATCCCAGTTTTAGAGGCCAGCCATGTCCCCTCTACTCTGCAGCTGTCCTTATTCTTGAGGCCCAGTGCTGGGCACCCATGCATTTTGGTAAATGAAGTCGTTGACTTAGAAATCATTTAGCTCATCCTTCCTCATTTCACAGATGAAGAAACTGAGGCTCAGAGGGGGCTGTGACTTCATGGAGGTCACACAGCTATTTGGTGATACTCTGGACTGGAAAACAAAAATAGATCTCCTTTCTCCCAGTCCTTGCCTTTCACATTTTCTCCATGCCCCCAAATATTCACAACTGTATAACTCGAACACCTGCCACCCTGCATGTGCTGTGTAAAGGACCTAGTTGCAGGGATCCTTTGGTAGGTAGCCTGGAGGGAAGGAGACAAAGGCCTTTCCCAGCTAACAGTGGCTGAAATTACTTGAAAGGCTGGCGGAGGGATTTAGCCCAACCTCAGGGCGCCACCTGGTGGCTGGCATACGCACAAGCAAGAACATGCATTGGCTTGATGGTAATACCTCTGTGGATCATAACAACAGTCTGACTCGCAAAGAGCCCCTACCAAGTGCCAGCCTCTGTGGTGTAATTCAGCACAATGACCAATGCCACAGGCTCTGAAGCAAGGCTGCCTGGGTCTGAATCCCAACTCCACCACATCCTACCTCGGTGACTTTGGACAAATGACCCCAGGTTTCTGTGCCTCGGTGTTCTTATCTACAGGCAAGGATTAAGTGATTTAGTGTATATAAAACACATAGAACAGGGCCTGGCACAAAGTAACAACTCTCTAAGAGTTATTCTATTTTATTTAACTCTCCCGTTGTCCTGAGAAGTGAGTACTATTATCATATTATCACCTCCGGAAGAGGAAATGAAGGTTACAAGGTTAGTGGTAGAGTGGGGACTCCTCTGACCCAGGTGTTTAAATGACAAGATTCTGGGACCCTTAAGAGTGAGAAGACAAGCGAGTTTGGGTGGGGAGGTCAGGTGGGGCCAGGAAGGCACAGTGGGAGGGTGGGAGGTGGATGACCAGAGGGGCTGGAGATAGCTTTGCCCCCTCCTCCCGGCAGCCTGTCAGCCTCCCGCAGGTACTACTTTGAGGTGCTGCACAAGCAGAATGACGAGGGCACCGATCATGTGGAAGTCGCGGTGAGTTCTGCTGTCAGCTCTTAGCCACTCCTCCTCCCTCATCCCTTGAACCCTTTCAACATCTAGCTGCCTCTAACCTTCCATGGCCACCCTCTTCCCTCTTCCAGTGGCGGCAGAATGACCCTGGAGCCAAGTTCACCATCATAGACTCCTCTTCCCTGTCCCTCTTCACAAGTGAGTCTAGATTCTGACCTATCTGAGCTGGAGGCCAGGTGGTGCCCACACAGGAGGCTCAGACTGTGTGGGCATTGGGTGAGGGGAGGGGTGGGAGGCGGAGGCTAAAGCTCAAGGTGCTTAAAACATGGGTGTGAAAGGAGGGTAACAGAACCTAAAGGGGCCCTAAAGGTCAGAGGTCCTTAACTCTCAGGGGTCAAGAGACCCCTTTGAGAACCTGAAGGAAGCTCTCTGAGCACTCCACTCAGAAAATTCTCTTGTGCGCCAACACACGATATTTTGTATGTAGTTTCATGGACCTCCAGAGACCATGAAGCTCACTCCACATAAAAAACCTGAGTGAGCCCTGGCTGGTAGCACAGTGGATAAGGTGCCGGCCTGCGAACCCAAAGGTCGCAGGTTCGATTCCCCAGCCAGGGCACATAACCAGGTTGCAAACTAGGTCTCCATTCAGGTCTGTGGCTGGAGGCAGGTGAAAAGCAACCATACATTGATGTCTGTCTCCCTCTCTGCCTCTCTCCCTTTCCCTCTTTCTAAAAATAATGAAATAAAATCTTTAAAAAAACAAAAACAAAAAAACCTGAGTGAGGCCTGTCTTCTGTTTCACAGATGAGGCAGCCATGGTTCTTTCCAAGCCATGGCAGAGGAGAGGAAACTTTCCCAACTGCTTTAAATGTGCAGTAAATGAACTCTTCCACTGTACTAGCCATTGCTCATGATTTTTCTTAGCAAGACTCTTATCCAGAGGTCCCACTGAGAAATTGCCACCTGGCAGGAGAGGCCATGTGGAATAGCAGGCAGGGCTAGAGGCTGAATGGAGGAAGGAAAAGGCAGGTGCTGGGAGGAGACTGGGAAGGTGGGGGGAAGTGTATGTGTGGGAAGGGGGCAGGATGGAGAGAAAAGGGAAGGTGTGGGTTCACAGGAGAGGGTGGAAGTGTGGGACAGGATGGTGAGTGGGAAGAGGCTGCCGGCAACCAAAGCAAGAGGCCACAAGGTGAAAGCAGAAGGGGCAGGTTGTGAGTTGCTGGGTTGCTGTGAGGGGAAGAGGGGAAGAATTGGAATCCCTAGATTCAATGTGAACTGAGAAGAAAGGCCCACAGCAAAGTTCAGGTAAGAAACCAGTAACATGAATCAGAGGTAACTAGCCTTGGGGGAGCTCTCTTTGGGGCTAAAGACAAATGAACCTGGGAGGCAGAGAGCAGACTGGCAGCCAGACCTCAGATGAGAATCAGGGCTGCAGGGACCCCTGGGGGGCACCCTGCTGTGCTGGTGCCACTGACCTGCCTATGCCAGAAGCAGCATAGCCTGCTGGCTGAGACTCTGCCTAGGTTCAAACTTAGCCACTTATCAGTTGTGTGACTTTAGGCAAATGACTTAGAGTCTCTTTGCCACAGCTCCTTGTCTGTAAAATAGGAATAACAAAAAATAAATAAATAAAATAATAATACATAAGTCATGTGGTGTTATGAAGATTAAATGGGTTATTTATACAAAGCTTAGACCACGCCTGGCTTATTTATTCCTTCCTAAGTGCCATCCATGTGTTTGTTCAATAAATTAAACATACTTACAATGACAAATTTCCAACAGATTGCAGTGAAACATTTTGAGGAAGATGTGTCTTTTTACAATTCACACAAAGATTGTGATGTGTGCTAGTCATGGGGCCAGCGGGGGGGTCAAAAGGAGATAAAAAGCTGAAACCAGCCCTGGCTGGTGGCTCAGTGAATAGGTGCCAGCCTGTGAACCCAAAGGGCGCTGGTTCAATTCCCAGCCAGGGCACGTAACCAGGTTGTAAGCCAGGGCTCCATCCAGGTCTGTAGCTGGAGGCAGGTGAAAGGCAGCCGTACATTGATGTTTCTCTCCCTCTCTCTGCCTTCTCCCTTCCCCTCTCTCTGAAAATAATAAATAAAATCTTAAAAAAAAAATAAAACAAAACTGAAACCACAAGTTATCAGGGTTTAGGACTAGAGGGAGGAGGGTTGAGTACATCCTGTATTGTCCCTAGGGGTAAATGGAAGCCTGAGTGAGCTTCTTCTGGGCCCCTCATAGAGGCGGGGCCTGGGCTCTGGGCTGTGTTTGCTCCAGAACTCACAGCTGCCCTCTGTTCTTTCCTCCCTGACCCAGATGAGACCTTCCTAAGGATGGATGAGGTAGGCCACATCCCACAGACAGCCGCCAGCCATGCAGGCTCCCCAGACTCTCTTCCTACAGATGGGCAGCCCCTCGCCGACATGCTCCGGCCGGACCCTCGGGACACCCTCTATCGAGGTAAGACCTCAGCTGCATACTTGTCACCCAATCAGGGGACAGCGCTCTGCCAGACCCACGGTGTGGGAGGAGGAGACTCAGAAGACCTGGCAATTCTACCACAGTGCCCCCCAAATCCAGGAGATTGTGGTGTAAAATATAGCATGCATACAGAAAAGTACAAAATATATATGTCCAATTTTACGTTATACCAATCATACAGGACACACATTTGTGTACCCACCACCCAGGACGAGAAAGAGAATGAGAACCGAAAGTTCCTTGTGCATCCCTCTGCAATCACAAACACCCTCGTTTCTGGCTGGATTCTGGTTTCCGTCACCCAGTGCGAGAAATACATTCGTAATAAGGTGTTAGAGCCTTTCTACAAAGCCATGTCCTCCATCTACCCGTGCCCCATGTCGTAGGAAGAAATTCAGGTATTGCATTGCACTAGGGTGAGGCTTAGCGACCTATTGGAAGTCTCTAAACCTTTATTGAGGCCAGCCCTGCACAGCAATCTCAATGCTATATTGTGCCTTGAACTAGGGACTGTCTAAGTCCTCGTCACCAAGGTGCTGCATGAATGCCTCCCCACCCCAGAGGAGTGGTGCCAGCCTTGGCCATGGACTCTGACCACAGCTGCCCTGAGTGAATAAAGGTGCCTGCTAAGGGCAAAGGACTTCAGCCCTCGCGTCTCAGCCAGAAGCCTTTGTGGCTGTAAGCCAGCCCCAGTGTCAGGCTCCCACCCCCACCCTCACCCCTCTTCCCTTGCTGTCCTCAGTGCCTCTGATCCCCAAGTCTCATCTCCGCCATATCCTGCCTGATTGTTCCTACAAACCCAGCTACTTGGTGGACGGGCTCCCCCTGCAGCGCTACCAGGGCCTCCGGTTTGTAAGTCTGGGCCCCGACAGTGGGGGGCAGGGGTGAGAGGCCTTGCTGCCTGTGGCTGAGATGGGGGGTTGCTGAAGCTGGTTGCCCCCTCCTCCCCATGTCAAATGCTAGCACACAGGATGGCCTCACAGGTCCCTGAGCTGGGAGAACTAGCATTCCAACTTACCTCTGGCCCAGATGGATTACCCTATGAAGCCTGAGAATGGAGTTCTGCCTTAGAAAGCCCCTGTACATCAGTTCTGCCAAAATGATGCGAGATGGGCTGGCATGAGGCTTCTGACACTCCCTGCTCCATGGGTCACACAACGGTGTCCTGCCTGGATGAGTCAGCCAGCAGTGTATTTATTGCACTGGTAGACAAGGCACTGGGCAAATGAACCGTGGGGGGGGGGCAACTATTGAGAATCTCCAGCCCCTGCGGAAACTGGAGAGAGGAAGAATGAAACTGTACCCCGATGGAGACTTGATTACGGGAGAATGCTGGAGGCAGGCAGAGAATGGCCAGGACTCGGAGGCAGGCGGGGTGTCACTGAGAAGGTTTAGGGTGGAGATTGCCTTGACCTATATTTAAGGGGGGCAAAAAGGAGTGTAGTAAATTATAAAAGGGGTTGTTCCAGCATGGTGGGAGGTTGCAGGTAAAGGTTTAGAGGTTGCAGGAGAGGAGATGATGGCTGGGGAGAAGGCAGTCTTCAGACGTGAGGGCAGCTGGGGAGAAGGGGCTGGATCGGGGGCTACATGAGGTCCAGAGAGAGCCCCGAGAGGAGGCAGAGAGTGGGGTGGAGTCCTGGTCTCCGGAAGCAGGTGTTTCATCCAGAGCTCAGAGCAGCCCTCTCTTCCCACTGGGGCAGGTCCCTCGGGGTCGGAGGCCGGCTCAACTCTGGCTGGCTGATTTCTTACCAGGATCCCACCCTCTTCCTCCTGCTGCCGCTCTCTCCACCTCCAGGTTCATCTGTCCTTTGTTTACCCCAATGACTACACCCGTCTGAGCCACATGGAAACCCATAACAAATGCTTCTACCAGGAAAGCACGTTCTACCAGGACAGGTGAGCCACACTGCTGAACAAGGCAAGAAGAAGGTGCTGTGCAGGAGCCAGGGTTACTGCCTGGTATAAAGGGCCCGCAGGTGCCTCGGCTCTCGCCACACTCAGACCCACACGCACACTCTCACCCAGCCTCCATCCTTGCTCTAGTCTGGGGCCTGGCTTCCGACTGCTGCTGGGACTTCCAGCGGTGCCTCTCGCTTTGCCTGCAGGGCATGGGTGCCATTCTGCCTGTCCCTTCCTCCTGCAGGGTCAGCTTTCAGGAATACATCAAGATTGACCAGCCTGAGAAACGGGGGCCGGAGCAGCCAGGTACAGAATGAGAGCTGAGGCTTCCGGGTCAGGCTGGGAGGGGTGACCGTGGTCTGTTTCTAGGAGAAGTTCAGACCACACAAGCCCTGCCTCCGAGAGCTTAAAATCCAACCCGCACGGCCCTCCTCCCTCAGCCAGGGTGCGGAGCAGCCCTCCTCGCTTTTCCATGCCAAGGCATGGCGCTGTTGGCAACAGCATGCTGAGGTAGCTGGAGGAGGGTCAGGGCCCTGGGGGAGAATTGGTTGGGCTGCTTGAGGGTGTGCTGTCCCTGGCGTGCCATTTGAGAAGCTCCATTTCAGAGGAGCACTGTCATCCTGCGGCCTTGGAGTCTGACTGGGGCCACTTGTTGGGATCCTACATGTGCCAGGCACCTGCTAGGCATTCTGCATACTTTATATCACCCCATCTTCCCAAAACCCAGTGGAAGATGGATTACGAGTCCCTTTATGCAAGTGGAGAGCTGGGGTTACGGAGGCTGAGTGGCCTGGCCAGGTCACACAGTAAGTGGCAGAGCCCAGATGCCATCCCCGTCTGAAACCCCTGGGTGCGTCACATAATCACCAGCTGTCTTGCATACCTTCTCGGGGGAAAGGTTGAAAACTGATGCGAGGAATGGTTGTTATTAACGACAGGTTTTGAGGAAGGCCTTCTGGAAGAGTCCCAGTATGGAGAGGCGGCAGAGGAGACCCCTACCTCCAATGACCGGAATGCCAGGAGGCCAGAGGGAAAACAAATGCCTACCTCTACCCCCGGGCAGGATGTCACTGACTACCGCCTCCGAAGCCTGCGGAAACTCCTGGCACCACCCAGGGAGGGGCTGCTGGCCCCCTTTTCCAAGCAGAACTCTGTGGCTCCTATCCCAGTGAGGACCAGCCACATCCCAGGGCAGCAAGCAGGGAAGAGGGAGAGGGAGAGGAAACCCAGCCTTGCACCCAGCCAAGTTGCACCTGTTTCTGACAAGTGGCCCCCTGGGCACCTGGTGGGGAACCAGCCTCAAGTCAAAAGGCTGGGGCCCACTGGTGACAGCCCCAGGGAGACTCTAGGGCAGTCCCAGTGGCTTAATCAAGTTGAGTCATACATCGCAAAGCAGAGGAGGGGTGACCAGATGGAGCCTCTGGCCCCGAGGAGGGGCTGGCCTGGGGAGGAGGAGGTGGTAGCAGCTGCAGGCCAGGAAGGACAAGTGGAGGGAGAGGAAGAGGGTGAAGAAGAGGAAGAGGAAGAGGATGTGAGTGAGGTGTTTGAATACGTGCCCATGTTTGACCCGGTGGTGAATTGGGACCAGACCTTCAGTGCACGGAACCTGGACTTCCAAGCCTCTCGGAATGACTGGATTGACTTGAACTGCAACACGTCTGGCAACCTGCTGCTGCCGGAGCAGGAGGCTCTGGAGGTCACACGGGTCTTCTTAAAGAAGCTCAACCAGAGGAGCCGGGGGTAAGGTAAAGGGCTCTCCTGGGGCCAGGGCTGAGGCATGTGGCAGCCTGCTGGCCAGGGGGTAGGGGACAGGGACTCCTGGGAAGGACAAATGCCTGGATCCCCTGCCCCTGGAGGTGACCTGGACCAGTCGGGCATCTGTCCCACCATCGGGCAAGGTTCTGGGTTCCCGGCCCAAGAGCACCAGGTAGACCTGACAAGTATGGTCTCCTTGCTCAGGGAAGGAGCTAGTAAAAACAGATCAGGCAAAACTGAGGCTAGAGGAGAATAAGAGCCTCAGATGTGAGCCAGAAGGGCTAGGGCAGAAGACATGGCTG
Source organism: Noctilio leporinus (assembly GCA_004026585.1). Classification (NCBI taxonomy): domain Eukaryota; kingdom Metazoa; phylum Chordata; class Mammalia; order Chiroptera; family Noctilionidae; genus Noctilio; species Noctilio leporinus. Next base: position 91,196 of record PVIW01003845.1, on the reverse strand, counting down.
AGTTCTTAGTTTTCCATTCATTTAATCAATCAACTTTTTGTTTTTCAATTGAGATCAAATTCACATACCATTTGATTTACCATTTTAGAGTATACCATTCAGTGATTTTTAAGGGTATTCATAAAATTGTGTAACCATCATCACTATCTGAATCCAGAACTTTTTTTAAAATCACTTTTCAAAGGATCCCTGTAGCTAATAGTGGTTCATTCCCACTCCTCTGTCCCCCTCGTCCCTGGCAGCCACCAGTCACTTCTTATCGCTATAGATTTCCCTATTCTAGACATTCCATATAAGTGGAATTATATAATATGAGGCCTTTTTTGCCTGTCTCCTTACACTTAGCAAAACATTTTTAAGGCTAATCCATGTTGTAGAATGCATTGCGTATTCCAGTCCTTTATATTACTGTATAATATTCTGTTATATGAATATCCCTCATATTGTGTATCCATTCATCAGTTAATTGACATTTGGGTTATTTTCCTTTTTTGACTATTATGAATACAGTGCAACTATGAACATTCTTCTTCTTTTTTTTTTTTAAAGATTTTATTTATTAGTTTTATAGGGAGGAGATGGGAGAGAGGCAGAGAGGGAGAGAAACATCAATGTATGGTTGCCTTTCACCTGCCTCCAGCTATAGACCTGGCTGGGGACCTAGCTTCCAACCTGGTTATGTGCCCTGGCTGAGAATCGAACCAGTGACCTTTGGGTTCTCAGGCCGGCGCCTTATCCCCTGAGCCACCAACCAGGGCTTGAACATTCTTATACTAAGTCTTTGTGCGAACATGTTTTCAGTTCTTTTGGGTATACAGCTAGGAGTAAATTGCTGGGTCATATAGTAACTCTATATTTAACATTTTGGAGACCTGCCAATCTCTTTTCCAAATCAGTTGCACCATTTTACTTTCCCATCAACAGTGTATGAAGGTTCCAATTTCTCTACATCCTTGCCAACACTTGTAACTTTCCTTAAAAAAAAAGAAAAGAAAAGAAAAGAAAAACCACATCCAAATGGGTGTGAAATGGTATCATATTGTGGTTTTGATTTGTATTTCCCTAGTGACTAACGAATGAGGTTGGGCCAAGCAATCAACATTTATCGAATTGTGTATAATAATACACTGTTGATTGAACAGATGATTTTATTAATGAGGGTCAACTTCTGAAGGAAACTCTCATCATATATATATATATATATATATATATATATATATATATATATATATATATATCTCAGCTATAAAAGACTTTAGATATCATCCCAGCTCAGTAGGGGCCTTTTTAAAGATGGAGGCAGGGAACTCTAGAGAGGGTAGCATCTTAGCCAATGGCAAAGTTGGCAAAGCTAGAACAAAAGCCAGGGTCTCTTGACAGTTGGCCTAGCCACCTTCTACCATACCATGCCACCCCACATTCACGTTGAGGGAAAGAATTACTCAAGCCCCCCACCCTTTGTGCCATAGGAGATATCAGCTACAGCGCATTGTGAATGTGGAGAAGCGTCAGGACCAGCTACGTGGGGGTCGCTACCTCCTGGAGCTTGAGCTGCTGGACCAAGGCCAGCGCGTGGTGCGGCTCTCTGAGTACGTGTCTGCGCGAGGCTGGCAGGGTATCGATCCAGCTGGTGTGGAAGAGGCTGAGGCCCGGAACCTGCAGGGCCTGGTTTGGGGCCCAAACAACCGCCGGAGACGTGTCTTAAATGTCCAGGCCCCAGAGCCCAAACTGTGCTGGCCCCAGGGCTTCTCCTGGAATCACCGAGCCGTGGTCCACTTCATCGTGCCTGGTGAGCCTCCAGCCGAGCCTGGGCACTGTCAGCCGAGCAGGGATCCTAATAGTGATCATGAGCACCCAGGTCACTGCTTACTGACTCAGCCTCATGGGAACTTGTGAAAACAGCCACTTTACAGTCAAGGAGCTGAGGCTCACAACAGAAAGTTACTGGTCTAAGTTTACGTGCCTAGAAAGTGTTGGAGCTGGGAACAGATACTGACTTGAGGCCGTCACCCTTTCTATGGTACCAAGTTTCAGGGTTGGGTGTGATAATCCACTGGGGTGGTAGTGGGATTTACAGCTGATCTAGTGAAATACAACAGAGAGGGTACTTAATAGAATGAAGTAGCTGGTTCTTATCATGAGAAATGGGACTGTGTACCAGACAGGAGTATTAACAGTGGGGTAGGACAGGAAATAAAGGATGATAATAAGACGGCAGATTGTCAGAGTTTTAGTGTTAGAGCGTGCGGGGCTACTAAGAAAGAACTGGTGGCTAGTCCCAGTTGAAGCCTTCTCAGGAGGGTATGGAGGCCCCTTCAGTGGTGAACTCATCTCTGCCTCCTGCCTGTGTACTGCACTGCTTCCGGTTTCCCATAGCTGCATAACCCCTGAGCCAGGGTCCAATGGGACTCATGCAGGACCCAGGAGTGGATGTACCCTTCTTTACGTCAACTCTGCTCCTTTCTCTCTGCCTGCCCGACTTGCGTAGTGAAGAACCAGGCACGCTGGGTGCAGCAATTCATCAGAGACATGGAAACGCTGTTCCAGGTCACCGGCGACTCCCACTTCAACATCATCATCACTGACTATAGCAGTGAGGACATGGATGTCGAGATGGCCCTGAAAAGGTCCAAGCTGCGGAGGTGAGGATGTTTCCTGGCTGGAGTGCAGCCTGAGCCCTCTCCCTCCCAAAGTCTCAGGGCTGCTGGGTCCCGGGCAGAGCCAGAAGCCTCATCTAGCTTTGCTGAGTCCCAGTCTCTATAATCTCACGCCGGGAACACATCATCGCTGCTCTATGCCTGCTAACTTCCTTCAGGGGACCACCACCGCTGTGTCCTATGCTCAGCCCTTTCCTCCCCTGCAGCTACCAGTACATGAAGCTAAGTGGAAACTTTGAGCGCTCAGCTGGACTTCAGGCTGGCATAGACCTGGTGAAGGTAAATGGCCTGGGAGGGTCTTGAGGGATGTGATTAAGGACCGGGTAAGAGGTAGAGAGACATGTGTAGGACGGTCAGCTCCTTGGGGGGCAGGGCGGGGAGTGAGGAGACTGGGGTCCTCTCTGTGGTGCTGCCAAGGTAGGACTGAACAAATGACAGTGGAGCATTTGTCCAGAGTCCCTCAGAGTCCAGAAAGAGTGGGGCAGGAGTCAGAATTTACCTTCTGATTGAAAGAGCTGCAATCTGCTGCCTGCTGCTGTGGAGATCTGCCCAGTGGTTTGTTTGGTGGAAGTTTGTCAGTCATGCAAGTGTTGTCTGAGAGAGTGGCTTGGCCTCCTAGCCCTGGTCAGAGGGTCTGCTGATCTTCCTGCATGTGTCCCCAGGACCCCCACAGCATCATTTTCCTCTGTGACCTCCACATCCACTTCCCGGCTGGAGTCATCGATACCATCCGGAAGCACTGTGTGGAGGGCAAGATGGCCTTTGCCCCCATGGTGATGCGGCTGCATTGTGGGGCCACCCCACAGTGGCCCGAAGGTGAGCCAGCCATGCCCTGAGCTGGGGAGGGTAGGGAAGTCCTCCCTGGCCTTGGTTCTTAGCCCCAGAGCTGGAAACAGTTCTACCATAGCTGGGTCACCCTGCCTACCCTGCCTTCCTGCTCCTCTGCTCACCTGGACAGTCACCAAGGGCTGTGCTGACAGCAGCAGCAGCGATAAACATTGCCCTCCCCATCTCCCCCTTTATTCTCTCATCACACATTTATTAAGCATTTACTGTGTGCCAGACCCTGTGCCCTACAAGGATACAATGGTAGAAAGACCGGCTCCCTGTCTCTGAGAGGGAAATGGCCAAGAAGCGTGGCCCTCAGCTGCGCTTTAGTAGCTACTGAATTGAGATCCTGTTGCAGGGGTATCAGCAGCTCTTGGTCCCTTCTTGGTGGGGCTGCTACTTTTACTGGACCCCAAACCTTAGCTCAAGGGGCTACACCCCAAAACAGGCAAGGGACTTGCCCAGCTGAGACAGTTGTTAGCTGCAGGCACCGCCTCATCTGTCTTTTAGAAAAGGCTCTAGGGATGCCACCTGGAAGCCTTTCTTATCCCTTCTTTCTGGACCCAGCTCACTCAACCGGAGCTTCTTCTCTGCAGGCTACTGGGAAGTGAATGGATTTGGGCTGCTTGGCATCTACAAGTCAGACCTGGCCAGGATCGGGGGCATGAACACCAAGGAGTTCCGAGACCGCTGGGGTGGGGAAGACTGGGAGCTGCTGGACAGGTGACTGGGAGAGGAGGGGTGGATGAGGGGTCTATCAGGCGATCTGGTGAGGGGGCAGGCAGGGTAAGAGCATCCTAGACCCAGGTAGCAGAGTCCCCCCAAAAGCAGATGAAGGCACTGGACTCAGAGGAAGCTCTACCACCTACTGGGCTCCAATTACTTCCCTCACCGAAACTCAGTTTCTCTCCCTGTGAAAAGGGGGAGGAGGCTGCCTCTGTCTCTGTCACAGGGCTGGTGTGGAAAGTGCTCGGTAAATTGTCAGGAGAGAAGCCAAAGTGAATCTGTACAGGTGTGACAATGTTCTCAGCAGCAAGCTTGTCACAGTGGGAGCACCTGTCATCATCCTCCAGGCCAGTGCGCTCCTGCCTTCCGCAGCTGCTGGGGGAAGAGGCTGAAGTTGGGGGATGGATAAGAGAGACAGGCCGAGGGGTCAGGAAAGGCTTTGGAGCCAGAGAAAGGTCGTGGGGGCCATTAAAGGGCAACAAGCTATCCTGGAGGTTCTGGGTTCCTGGCAGCCTCAGGGGTTTCAGGGCGGGAGACCAGTCCCTGATATGAAAAGCCTGAGGGAAGGACAGGGCAGGGAGCCGGCTGGGTCAGCACCCAGCACCCCAGGTTGCAGAAGATTGCGGAACTCATGGGTGGTGAGGAAGTGGAGGCTGTGCTAGTATCAGATCCCTCTTTCAAGAAATTTGCCACCAAGAGAAGGGGCGGGAAGAGGATGATATTTCAAGAGTTGAGCTTCTTGGGCAGGGGAGATCCAAGAAAGAAAGGGTGTAATTGCTGGAACAATGTCCAGGGCAGGTAGACAGGGCAAGGTCAGGGGCAACAGGACAGTGGGTGGGGCTCTTGACAAGGAAGAGATACACTTCTTCCGAAGAGATAGGACAAATGCGGCCACCAGTCATTGGATGTCTGCACTGGTGGGTGATTCACACCCATTCCTTCATTTATTCCTCCCCACACCTCTGTGAGGTAGATGGCATTATCTCCATTTTCCAGATGGGAAAACTGAGTCTTAAGAAGTTCATGACTTGCACCAAATCTCACAACTAATAAGTGTCAGAGGCTTAAAAACTGGCTGTGTTTATATTTTTTTCTTTAGAGGGAAGAAAGGAAAGGAAGATGACAATACTAAAAGAATTTGAGGTGCAAAGGAGGAGTGTTGAGGGAGCTTATGAGATAACCCAATTCTCATAAAGCCAGATCCAAGTAGATTCCCAAAGTGGACAGAAGCCAGGATTAGAGTCACCTCCACCCACGACCTTCCTGCCCAGCGGGGATGATGCACACTCTGGTTTAGTTCTCAATCCTCCTGCCTCTACTGAGGCCCAGGGAGAAACTGCTTCACTTTCCAGTAATTTACAGCCTGCCCAAAGTACAGGCTCTGCTGCGAGAGGGATTCCCCGTGGGCTGTGCATGTGGAAAAGGGACAGGTAATAGCTGGGAGTAAGGTCTGCTCCGACCCTCTGCCCCTGTCACGTACTGCGACCTCTCCCCTGTTGGCTGAGTGTAAGGAGCTGTGCTGAGCACCTGGGTCCACCATCTCTAGTCTTTACCACCACTCTCCAGTGTGGATATATCATTCTTATGAGATTAGCAAACTGGGACTCTGAGAGATGACATAACAAAATTAATCAGTATGGAGCTGGGATTCGAACCCAGGCTGTCTGACTCCAAAGCCCACACTCTGCAGTGCACCTTGCTCACCTGCCCTGCGAGGGGTGAACAGGACGGCGGGGACCAGTCTGTTAGGGATGTGTCACCTGTGCTTCTGCAGCTCACCCTTCCCCTCCCCTACTCAGGATCCTCCAAGCAGGCCTGGAAGTGGAACGTCTCTCCCTCAGGAATTTCTTCCATCACTTCCATTCCAAGCGAGGCATGTGGAACCGCCGCCAGATGAAGGTGCCGTAATCCCGAAGGGTGGCCCGCTGGACCAACACCTTCCTGCTCCTGGACTTGCAGCTGTTCGCCCAGCACCCTGCTGACTGCTGGGAGGAGCGAGGATGGGGCAGAAGCCATGGCTGGGCCCAAAGAGGCCTCAGCACTAACACCCCCTACTCCATGGGAGCTGCCCCCTCACCCAGACAGCTGCCAAGGCCCCTTCCCGTCCTGGGAGCCTCCAGAGGAAGGACTTTGGGAAGGGGCCCGGGAGGGGCTGTGCGGTTGGAGCTCGGGGTCGGGGTGAGGCCTTCGGGCAGCAGTCTGAGTCCTGAAGTGCGTGCCAGCTTCCACCTGAGCTCCTCACCCACGGGGGCAGTGACCAGGAATGGGGAGCTCTTCTGTTGGACAGATTTTTTTTAATCAGAAAAGCAAAACTGTAACTGTCCAGGCCCAGCATTGACTGTAATAGGGGGGTGGAGTGGTGCCTTTAGGGAGTGTCCCCACTTGCATACCTCAGACTCACTCCTGTGTGGAGCTGTGTCCCTTGGTCCTGGACCTGGAAGGCAGCTGTGATTGTAACCAGAGGAGCTGGCCCCACAGGGAGCACTTCCTCTGCTCCACCGCAGGCTCCGTGCCTTCCAGGGGCACACACATCTCACCTAGGTAGCCACCCAACAGCTGGCCACCAGCTAGGGCATTAACCTACCCTCCGTATGGTGTAGGCTTCAGACCCATCCGAAGGACAGGACTGGCCTCGTCTTCCTGGTGCCACAGGGGGCTGGGAGATGAGGAAGTGGTGGGCAGGGGGCTCGTCCTGGTGTGTGGCATGTAGGCCAGGCAGGACAGGCAGGGTGGAGGAGGCCGAGAAGGGAGGATGTAGGTGTTAGTAAACCATGACTTAGACAAGAGGAGGGGGTTGGGGCCCAGCAGGAAGGGACGGGAAGGGAAGTGGAAAGCTTGAGTCCTGTCAGCCCAGTGCCCCTGGACGTACCTCCCTCAGGGAGCACCCCAGCTGTGGCCTTGCATGGAAGAAGAGGAAGGGGTGTGGGTGAAACCGTAAAACAGGGACCAGGGTAGGAAGTGGCAGGGTGACAGGTCTGGGGAGGTGAGGACATCGTTCCGAGACCTCTTCCCCTGGTGGAAGGGAGCAGGGGCCAGGAGGAACTGAAACGTGAAGCCAGTTCAGGGAAAATAGCCTTTGGCTTTTGTAGTCTAAACCACCCTTTCTGTCACCCAACGAACACACACTTGTCTTGCACTAATGATCCCCGGGTGCCTTTGTGGCAGGGGATGTTTCTACTGCTGCTGCCATCTCTGCCACTGCTGCTGAATTCACCGATGGTGCATGGGTCACTGGATCCCGGCCTCCAGTGGCCATTTGGGGAAGCTAATGTGGAGCTCCCGGCTGTGAGGAAGGGAGGCCAGTCAGCTGGCCTGACCTCCATGCTGTGACAGTTCAAGACACAGCATTTGGAGGGTCTACCTGGCGGGCCCTGTGTTCACCAGGAGCATACACTTGGCATCGGGGAGAATGCAGTCTGGTGAGAACCCTTGAGCTGGAAGAGAATCGTTGCCTCTGCCAAAAGAAATCAGGGAGGACAAGGACTTTCAGTGATTCTGTGGCTTATGGCTGCCCCTACCTGCCCCCGGGGCTGTGGCTCATTAGGGTCCCTGCTCCCAGCTTACTTACTGCCTTTGGGAAAGGTCTGTAGGGAGTAGGCTAGAGCTGCACTGGCCAGCTGGGGTGCTAGGTTTCTTTCTGCGGCCACGCTCCTCTCATCGTTGGGTATCCACAGGAGGCCTGAGCCAGCACCAATGGCCCTCCTGCCTCACTTTTCTGGATCACAGGAGCCAGCCCAGCCTCCCCTGCCCTGCCCACCACCCCCTGCCCCTGGCCAGTGCCTTTTGTTTGCTGTTTCTTACCTCCACACCATCTGCCTTAAGGGGGAGGATGTGGCAAGGGCTCCTACTCTGTAGGGAACTGTCTAGGGTTGGGGAAGGACTGGGGGTTGGGAAGGAAAGCATTAAATACAGCATCTTCCTAGAAAACAGAATGGCTCTTGTATTCTTCTGTTGCCCATCTTGGAAGGAGAGGGTTGGGCTGAGGGTCCCAGGATTCCCGTCTCTGCCCGTCAGCCATCATGTCCCTCTCTGAAGGATGCACCAAGGACCCTTCCACACCACGATCCACCCGTTCCCATTAGTTGGTGCAGGCTGCATGGCAGACAGCCTTCTCCATGCTCTTTCCGCATGAGGATCTCACAGCCTGACAGGTGGAGCATTTTCTGTTCGACAGATCAATGGAGGTTGGTGGTGTCAGTGGAGGGAGGCTGGTAGATGCCCTGGGTGAATTTGGCTAGAAATAGGACCATAATTGTTTTGGGGAACAGTGGAGAGCTGCCGAGGTGTGGCTTATTCTAAATAGCAGACAACCTCAAAACCCTTTCTGTTTGAGCTAGGGGTACCCTGCTGGTGTTTTATAGGTGCGGGTGACCTTCCTGGTTATATTTGCCATAGGCATAAATCAACATTCAGATCTATCCCTTAAACACGTGCCTAAGAAAAGGTGCTAATACGAAAGCTGGAACAGGTTCATAGTGGGTCTCGGGGTGCACCCATGCATCATTCTAGAATCGACTAATCGGCCGTTGGTGCGGCAGACAGCAATTAGCCCAAGGTATGTGGTGCATGGAAAGTTGACTCAGAGCCCAACTTTGAGGGAAGGGGGTGATTTCAAAGCTTTCTGTGCACCCAGGCTTGGAGTTTCCTCCTTCGAGCCCTTTCCTGGACTGAAATGGAGATGGCAGCTCAGATGCAACTAAAGACATAAAAATTGACTTCAGTGGATTTGCAGAAATTGTCATAGATAGAAATCATTCCATTTTATCTGAGAAAATAGGCCTGGGAGTAGATGGAGCAAAGGGTAGGAAAGGAGTAGAGTCAGAACCAGAGTCCTTGAGCTGGACTCGGCCTTGGGCAGACTGCCTCACATGGAGGCTCTACTGGAAGGAGAAGCTGGCACTACCCAAGCCTCACTGAGACCAGTAAAATGCCCTCTCTTCATTCAGGCGCTGTGGGTAGGAAGCAGGCATCATCTACATTGCCTTTTCAGGAGTTCCCGGGAGCTGTGGAAAGTGTCCATCAGTCTGGCAGATCAGGGAGGGAAGAGGCAGAAGCAGCTCCAGGTCCCGTACCTGTGGGGGACACAGAGAAGAAGCGGTGGGCAGTGTCCTCAGACTTCACTGAGCCCTTGATTCCCCTGGCAGCCTTCTCAAGATGCAGGTGCTACTCAGTAGACCTGGAGCGAGCCTCAGAGCCTACGTTTACAGGAGGCTTCCAGGTGCTCTTGTTGCTGTTGGTTCCTGGACCACAAGAAGGAAAAATTCCACACCTCCATCCTGCCTCTTGCTGAAGGGACAGAGCCAACCACCAACCACATTGCCTGCCACCCGTCTCAGGCTGTGGACAAGCCTGAGCTTAACCTCAAGGAGAAGCACCGCTAACAGCACAGGGTCCTTTCTGAGTCCCCATTCAAGCTCTTCTTTAAGATTCCCTCCTTGCCCCATATCCACCTTATCCTTTTGCTTAGCAAGAATTTCTCTCTTACCGCAAACCCTTAGAGGTGAAAAAAAAGGGCTTTCGGGCCAGAGGGCCCCATCATCCCTCACCTGGGCCCCGGTTGAGTTCAGAGAGGATCCCTTGAGCTCCTGGCAGCCAGGAAACCTGTCTTATGTGCCCCAAAGGCTGTAATGAAGATATTGATGACAACAGTGATGAAGACCAAGGCGGTGGCAGCATTGTTAAGCTGGTTTAGTCGCCACTGCTTTTCAACCTCATTGAGGTTCAGCCGTGCTGTGGAGAAGTGGGGAGTGAGAGGTCAAAATTGAGGTAGGGGGGTGCACAGCCTGGAACTTCCTTCACAGCACCCACTAGAGTTCAGAGAAAGTCGGGTAACCAACCCCAAGCTCCATGTGGCAGACATCAAGGGAAGTGGTGTCATTGCGCTCAATGGCTCCTCCCTCACTGACAGGTGTGGGTGTCCATGTGGTCCTTCATAGGATTGGGGTTTGGGAATTCACAGTGGGTCTTTTAAGAGTGGGGTTGCATGCTCACACAGAAGGCGATATGGAACTTGCTATACATTAGTGAAGGCTGGCATCCAGCAGGTACTGTGGAGTAGCCACTATGGGGAGCTCCAAGAGGTACAGCAGGGTGTGTGTCATCGCTGTGTAGGTGGTACTTGGGCATTTGCAGGTGCAGAGGGCTAACACCAGGTTAGTGAATGGCTGAGAAGCTGGCATGTGCAAAATGCAGGGTGGTACAGGGAGACACTCAGGGGCACTGAGGCCAACTCTAGGCCTGGGCTCACCAATGACCACGAGGAGGATCCCAATAACGACTTGCAGGAGCAGAGAGATGCTGATGAGGGTGATGAGGGTAGCATAGTATTGGGAGGACGGCCCCTGCTCCAGCACTGTTTTCAGCCGCATGGCATTGGACATGAAGAGCGCCACATCCAGCATGCTTTCTGCCATGCTCTTCTTGGTGGCATAACGGTTCAGGTTGATGGGCTGGCTCCTGCTGGGGTCAGAGTTCCCAGGCTGTAAGGGAGAAAGCACAGGCTTACCTGGGAGGCTCAAGAGAGAAGCAGTTGATGGATGGAGAGAAGAAAGGTTTCAAAGCTCTCTCCTAATGGGTGAGGGCAGATAACAAACCCCCTCCTCTGCCCCCCCTCCGCTCAGTTTTATGGCCTGAAAGAGCTCTGAAATGATGTCTGTTATGTTGTCATATATATTTCACAGTGGGTAGAGGTTGTCCTTTCCTCGCACCTCCACACAGCCATCTGAAGAAAGCTGGGAGGCATCTCAACAGCTTCTAAAATGGACCTACTCATTTTCTGCTGTTTGACATGGGCCAGCCCTGGCCTAGGGCCACTCTTTTCCTCTGAGAGGAAAGCCTCTTAGAAGACAATAGCGTGAGGCTTGGGTAGAACAGGAAAGGCACCTCTCTCCCAGAATGATGTGACCCCAAGGCAGGGTGCGCAGCTTAGCCAATGGATCATGGGCTGGGTTTAGATCCCACTCAGCCCTTCAGCCCTGGGCCACAGCCTGGCTCCCTCTGGCTCCCTCTTGATGGCCCAAATGCAAATGAACTTCAGTATGCCTGTGTGTATGTTAAAGTTCTTAGTTTTTTATTTTCAGGCTAGGATTTATTGACATGTAATTTACATTTGATTTTGTTTTGAAATGTAAAACAAAGCTCTTATCCTCAGGAAGATAAGACCCCAGAGGATGGGGTCACAATGAAGGGCATATGGGTTGTTGGACTTCTAGGTTGAGCTAAGAAATTCAGACTGGGTCACAGGAGGCAAACGCAAGGCCCACGGGCTGAATCCGGCCCTGCACCTTGTTTTTATCTGGCCCGGCACCTTTGGCCTGGCACCTTGTTTCACTTAACTGCTAAGGAGTAGTTACATGTATACAGTCCTAAAATTACATTTGGCTCTTTGAAGGCAACCGTGAGGCTGATGCGGCCTCTGGTGAAAATGAGTTTGACACCCTGGACTGGGTGCTGCAGGCAATCTACAGTCACTCAAGAGAACTTGGGTACATTTTAGGGAGGTTCGTTTAGGAATGGTGCTTGGGGTGATTGGCCCAGGAGGGCCCAGAAGCAGGAGACCTGTTGAAAGGTACGGTATTGAACTACCATGGAAGACCCATGGACATGGACAACAAGTGGGATTAAATTTGGGGGGGTGGGAAATGGAAGGGGGAAGTGGAGAGAAGGGGGGAATGGGATGAATGTAAAACAACAACAATAAAATTAAAATAAAAAAAGAGAAAGGTATGGTATTGATTCAGGGTCAGGGTGACAAAGAACTGAATCAGAGTGGTGGAAAGGAGAGGAAGGAAGGATGTTGAGAGATGTTAACAACACAAGGTAGGGAAGCTACCTGAGCAGATCCCTTCAATGGGGTATCTGTTGAGTCCCAGGGTGGGTGGGTGGATGGATGGATGGGTGAATGGATAGGGTGGGTCTCAGAGGGTTCTGGATGCTCCTGGATGCTGGGCTTGTTCAGGACCGCTGGCCAAGGGTATGAAGGCCAATAGCCCACAAAGATCCCAACCTGTGGTCCTTGCCCATTTGGCAATGGTTTATCCTGAGTTCAAAGGACACACAAGTGACAGTTTATGGATTAGCACAGCCCCAGGTCTAGCCACAACACAAAGTGCTTTTACCTAGGAGCTGGGCTTCCCCTGTTGGCTAAGCCCCTTCCTCTCCCAATTCCACCCTTCAGTTTGATCTATAAGATTTGCACTTTCCCCTTCCAAATCCAGCTCTTAGTTCGAAATCAGATAGGTTGTGAAATTACTATGAAAGTTTCCAGGAACAAAACCCTTTCCTGAAAATTTGTATATTAACAGTGGAAAAAACCTTAAACCCAAATAATGTGTGAGGACATGGGTACTTGGCCTCAACAACAATAAATACAGCTATTTGTAAGTTTTATTAGGACTTTATTAGGCGTTTGCTGTTAAATTGGCTGTAGAGCCTCATCCTCTCGATTTAGGGCCTGCTTTCATTTTGATTTTGCAAATTCAGGATTGCTTCATAACTAAGGATGCTTTTTCAGAGTCTAGAACGGGATGGTGGGAGGCTCTTCAGGGTCCTGCACTTGCCCCCCTCCCCACCGCCCCCTCTCCTGAAGGCACCAGTTCTCCAGAATGTCCACACGGTGGCGCACAGCATCCAAAGAAGTGACAGGTACCCGGGCTACCCACTGTTGGGCAGGCTGGCGTTTCTCCCCCGATGAGTCCAAGGACAGGCCAGGCTTGGTGTGAAACCTGGACCCCTTGGAGACCCAGGACAGGAAGCCTGGTTTACAAGACTGGAAAGGCCAACTAAACCAGTACTGAGATCGGGCCAGGACCGGGTCGGAAATCAGCACACACCGCACAAGTGGGATTGTGGTTAGATAGGACCAGATTGTGAGCCCCTAGAAAAAGTTGCTTCCAAAGGGAGGGAAGCAAGTTTTCTTAATCCTTCTAGGCCAGTTTAGGTGCAGCCCTGCCTTGAGGCAAAGGATTTGCTGAAGTGTAAGAAATGACTTTTCTTACAGCCTGGGGCTTCTACTGGATGAACCCCCAAATCCCATAGGGTGCCACCCTTTTTACCCACTGCCCAGAGATTAGAAGCAGCCCGACAAAGGGTCTGGAGAGGAAAGTGGTGGCGGCAGGTCGGGTGGGGGGCAGGGCGGCCTTCCCTCCGCCTCTCGCAGCTGGCCCTTTAAGGCTGGGCCCGGGCGGCCGGGAACAAAGGCCCGGGGAATGTGGGCTGGGCCGGCCCGCGGAGCCACCCAGTGTGAGTCATTTATATTTCTTGGGACCGGGAATCTCTGCCTCGCCGGCTCCCTCCCATGGCCCCAGCCCCCTCCCGGGGCTGAGGGGCATCTGTGGAGGTACCCAAGCCCCGCCTGAAGCAGCCTGCAGGTCCGCTCTGCCAGACCTTGCTGGCCCCCCACCCCGCAACCCACCTGCCCTGCCTTAGTTCCTGGCCCTGTTCCTCTGGTGCCCCAGAGCAGGGGCTGGAGGGACAAGGACTCCTGGCTTTTGGGACCAGCTCTGCCTCTGAGCCTGGCACTTTGGGTCTCAGTTTCCACATCTACAAAGTGGGAGGTAAATGCCATCTCTGGATCAGTGGAGGCCACAGAGGGACTGAATGAGACTGTGTTCCTCCCCAAAGGAAAAGACAGCTCTTCTTTTTTCCCAGTCTGAAATCTGTCTTTCAATGACCCTCTGTCTCTCAGGCATTACACACACACACACACACACACACACACACACACACACCCCACCACCACACACTTAACTGCAGGATAGCAGGAGGCAGCACCGAAAACTCCAGAGTTGGATTGCATACATCATTGCAAAGGAAAGGCAACTTACTCAAATCTGACCAACCAATCAATGACACCTGAACAAGGAGGGGAAACTTTGGTTGATATGAGGTTGGAGCAGGGGCTGGGATGGGGGAGACGGGAGCAGATCCAGAGTTCCCTCCTGCAGCACATGGAGGCTCTGGGCAACATAGAGGACTTGGGCTTGGTGACTGGGGTGGGGTGATGTGAGAGGGTTAGGGAAATGACAGACACCCTCCTTGCTTTCCCAATGTGACTCCCAGGCATGTCCCAGCACTACCATTTCCCTCCCTCTTCCTCACCCTTCCCTCTGGTTCCAGCTCAGGCTTCTCTGGTTAAGGTTCTTCTGCCAAGTCCCACCTCCCCAGGTAGGTGCGGATTCCAGCTCTTGAAGTCATGGATTGCTCCATTGTTCTGCCAAACAATTATTTATCTCTTAATCCTTGTTGGCCTATACTATCTGTTTCTGTACAAAGCTTGTTGGATAGGAAAGGAATGCCTCTTTAAACAGGAAAGTAAACACATTTTTGCATTGTTTATTGACATGGTCAATGGGGACCACAAGCTCCAAGATGTCATTCTACCTTTCTTGCAAACAAGATTTCAAAGAGGCAACTAACTGTCCTGCCAAAAGGCTATGGAAACCACTGCTTGGAGTGTTTCAAACCTGGAGCTCGAGGCCACAGTGAGTGAGCGCCCTGTGGGGAAGGAGCTGTGGAGAGGTAGGGGTCTGTGGCAGCCAGGAGAGTATCACAGAAGGCACCCTCGACCAGGGTTCTAATCCTGGTTCTGCTACAAACTAGATGTATGAGCAAGCCTCATGCCATCATTGAACTCCTTTCCTTATCTGTGAAACAAGTGGGCTGAAAATAAGTGATTTCTTGAGCCCCTTCTAACAAAGATGGATGAAGGGAAGGGGAAGCTCTCTGCTCTGAGTGGAGAATTATCAGGACCTGACACTATTTCCCCAGGAGAGGCAAAGGTCAGGCAGCTGTAGAGCCAGGCCCAGGGGCAGGTCCAGTGAGTCACTTTGTCCCAGGGCATGGTAACTCTCCGATGAGTCATTCTTGTCAGCCCTGAGAAAAGCCACATGGCAGTTGCCTTTCGTATCAGTTCAAACTCAGGGCTACAGAGGCAGTAAGCTCAGAAGGGTGGTGGCCTATTGGCCCCTTCAGATGGTCCCAAAATGACTGACCATCCAGAAAAGCCAGGTCTCACCTGAAAAGGAAATGGCAATGAGCTGGGCCTTTGGGAGGCTGGTTTCCTATAAAAAGAAAGGGCAGATCTCAGCCCAGGAAGAGTATGGATTTGGGTGACCTACTATGCCAATTTGCTTTTAATGAGGTGCCCAAGATCCCTAGTCCTCTGTCAGAATGACTTTTAAGAGGGTACCTGGATCTATTGTACTACTATGCATACATACATACATACAGTAGGTTCTTAGTACATTGGGAATGATAGTAGTTCCCACTTACAGAGTCCATACCATCTGCCTGGTATAGGGTTAAACACGGGACATGAGCCATTTTATCTGGTCCTCACAACTGCCCTGTGAAGTTGATGAGGATGTGGCAATCACAGTTGAAAAAGCAGAGGCTCAGAGAGCCTAAATGCCTTGCCCAAGGTCACACAGCACAGTTTTTATCCCAACTTTCTATGTGTCGGACCTGTCATTTTTAACACCTACTCTGCTACTGCCCAGAAATTGAAGACATCCTCACTAGCTCCACCTGCTAAGAGGAGGTGTAACACCTTTACCTGAGTAGCACTCGCATTAGGTTTTCCTGAATTTATGGGGCAGCTGTGTCCTTGAGCCACTATTACCCAAAGTCAGCACGCTTGGGTTCAAACCAGTAGGAGGTAACCTGGGAGGACAGGGTTGAGACAAAAGAGACTCTTATCTGTACTTTTTGAATTTTGAATCATGTGAACAGCTGAACTACCTAAAATGAAAATAAATTGAATGCAAAAAACACATATACAACCCCAAAAGACCAATGGTTAAAATAAATAGGTTAAAATAAAGCAGAAGTTATAACTTCATTGTACCCAGGCCTTCTCTGTCCGTGGAATGGAAGCGATATCTGCCCTGTGGCGCAGAGTGCTGGTAAAGAGATCAGTGAGATCGTGTGGGTGACTGTGCTTTGAAAACCAAAGTATTGAAACAAATATGAGATGAGAGAAAAGTCTCTCCCACTCAGGCTTATACTCCCACCTGTGGGCCTAGAGGCAGTTTAAATAATATGTTCTGATTCAGCGCCTGTCCCAGCCTAAGTTTTGAAGGCACCTTTTGTCTTCTCATCAACCCCCAGGGCTTTGAAATGCCTCTTCTCTACCTATTAGGCACCCTCTCTTCTCGCCCCATGAGTCTCACCTTCAAGCTGCACCACCCTTCTGGCTCAGAGAGGAAATTCTCAGACAAGCCCACCTACACTGGGTCTTCACAGTCTGCTGTGACTGGGCAGTCCAGATGCGCTCACCTGGCCTCCACCCACCGCTCTAGCCTGTCACCTGGCTCCTTCTCCCACGGGGGATGGGGCAGAGAGCTAACCCTCCTCAGGCCTTTCCCTGTGCCAGGCTCCCTGATGCTCAGCAGTGCTGGGCCACCCCAGATTACTCACTGCTCCTTGAACACACCCCGCCCTGTGCTCCAGGACTTCGAGCCTCTTTTCCTGTGCTACGTCCACCCCCTTGCAAAGACGCCTCCCCTCCCTTCCAGGCCCGTTCCCCATTACACTCCATCCAGACCCTGTGCAAAGGCTGTTCTGCTTTGTGCTGGCCTGGGCTTTGCTGTGACCCCTCTAGATGGCCCATCACTGCCCACCTTTCTGTGGGGACTCCCTCTTCCGTGTTCCCACACCCCCACAGTGTCTAGCTCAGTGACTTGCCACATTAAATGCATGATAAATGATCGACTTTTTTTTACTTGAAAAGGTCACTTCAAAGAGATTTTTCAAAAAGGGCAAAAGAAAGGGTCTTTAAGGGACCTGGTCAGGTAGCTTAGTTCGTTGGAGCGTCATCCAGGTATATCCCCTGGTCAGGGCATATAAAGATCAACCAATGTATGCATAAATAACTGGAATAATAAATTAATATTGCTCTATTTCTCCCCGTCTCTCTAAAATCATTTTTTTAAAGGGTCTTTAAGGAGAGGATTTCAGGCACAATGGCTTCCGGGTGTGGGGAGTTGGGTTTGGACAGTGAATCTTTGCCTTAAAGCTCCTGGCCCAGGGACAGCCCTTTCTCCCCTAGTGCCCTGCCTCAGGGAATGAATGACTCAGGCTGGAAGCTGCCACTGGTCTTCAGGCCAAAACCTGCAAAGGCCTGGACCCTGGCGGCCTCTGTCTGGGGCAAGTGCTCTGACGGCACTCTTCCAGTGCCAAGAGCAGTGGATCTTGCCCTTAAAAATCAGGTCTCTAATCCACCCTGGGTGCGGTGTCTTTTGCATGGTATTCTGATACTAACACCCAACCGGTAGAGAAATCTCTTTGGAGTCCTGGGCAGCCTTGCTGCAAAGCTCCTGCCCTTACCCCTCCCCCCAGGGGGAGGGGGGGGTGCAAACCCAGGCCTCACAGCTGCAGCGCTCACGGAGCACGTGGGAGCAGGCTGCTCCTGGAAAAGTCTGCAGTGCCAATGTCGTCCACCAGGTGCCCCACCCCGCAAACAGCTCCGTGGGCCCTGGGTGAGCTCAACCTACCAGGGACCAGGGACCCCAGTGCTTACACCCCTTTATGAATCCAAGAGGTTGGCAGTGTTTCTAACAAAAGAGGGACTACATATAAAAGGAAACAGAGTGTGCAGGAGAAACAGGAAGGCTTTGGGGTTGGGATAGGAACCCCATGGGACCTGCTTGCTCTTCCTTAGGAAGCATTTTCCACATCCCCTGGAAGAGGTCACCAGGTCGGTGACTTTCAGGAAACACTCATTTGCTAGGGTCCTAGTTAATTATGGATTTGTTACAGAGAAATTTCCAAAGAATTTTTCTGCTCTTTCCCATCCTGAACCTTAAATGAGAGTACTTTCCAAGTCAGCACCTTGCTTCTGGGTGCTTTTGCTTTAGGCCCTGTTTGGGGGCCATCAGAGGTATTCCCCAAGCCTACCCAGCCCATCGCTGCTTATTGTGATCTGACTCATCTTTCAAGGGCCAACAAATTGAGCTAAAATTTAAACAATAGTACCTAAACAATGATAATGCTTTCAGGCTCACCCCCAGAAAGTGGGTATTAATAATCCTGTTTTACAAGTGAAGATACTAGGGTTCAAAGAGATTACCTTCCCCCAAAGTCACCAGATACCAAGGAATGGTCCCAGGGTCAAATCCTAAACCTATAGTTTTTCTTTTGTATACCAATAGTTCTTAAATGATGGTGCTGAAGCAGCAGCGGCAATAGGATCACCTGGGAACTTACTAGAAATGCAAATTCTGCCTTGGCTGGTGTGGCTTAGTGGATTGTCAGTTTATGTAACCGAAAAGTCACTGGTTCAATTCCTAGTCAGGGCACATGCCTGGGTTTCGGGCCAGGTCCCCATTTGGGGCATTAATGTTTCTCTCACATATCGATGTTTTTCTCCTTCCCTTTATCAGCCCCCTCCCCTCTCTCTAAAATAAATAAATAAAATCTTAAGAAAAATAAAAGAAATGCAAATTCTCAGGTTCCACCCTAGACCTACTGGATCAGAAGCCCAGGTGGAACCCAGCCATCTGAGATTTTTGTCGTGTGTCCCTCCCCCCACCCCACGAGAGAGAGGCATCAATGTATCAATGTATAGGTACCTTTAGCTGGAGATCTGGCTTGCAACTTGGTTATGTGCCCTGGCTGAGGAATCGAACCAGCAACCTTTTGGTTCGAAGGCCAGAGCCTTATCCACTGTGCCACCAGCCACAGCCTACCATCTGAGTTTTAACAAGCCCTCCAGGTGTTTCTGATGCAAGCCCAAGTTTGAGGACCCCTGGTCTGCACCATTCTCCCAAACTGCAGTAGTTGGCAGTGTTTACTATCTTCTAAGCTCAGTGCTAGACATATTCATATAAATTTTGTCATTGAATTCTTTTAACAACACCTATTTTACAGATGGGAAAATCGAGGCTCAGAATAGTTCAGTAATTTTGCCTGGGATCACCCAGCGGTTAAATATCAGAGCTGGGATCTGAACCCTAGCAGCCTCTGGAGCCTATATCCTGTATTTTTAACCATTCCAGCATACAGTCCCTGAAAACATAGGCTGTGTAAACTCAAAGTGTGTCTAGATAATCTAGCTAGAAATTTCCACTGAACAGTGTTCAGTATTTTGTGCCAGCAGCCATCCTGCTCTAGCAGCTCGTTTCCCCAGCGCCTGTTGCTGGCCAGCTGCTGACCATGGGCTTGTCTATAAGGGTCTGATACATTTAACCTAGATCCGCCTTGTGTCTCCACTCAGAAACATTTTTCAAGTCTTTTTTGGTTCTGTAGAACCTTAGATTTTGTGGTGGAACCTAAATCCAGACAGGAGGTCTAAACGTAAGTAAAAAATGACTTTCAGAAAAATTAATTATAATGCAAAATATCAACATTCCACATGATGATGTGTGAGAATTTTATATGTCCCTGGCTAGATTATGTTTCCAAAAGACAAAAACTTTTTCCTTGGAAGTTCCTATAATGAGAATAAGAAGATGGCAGCGTAGGCAGACATTGGCTTGCCTCTTCATATAACCATCCAAAAATTACAACCAAAACATAGAACAGCCATTACTCAGAATCATCAGAAATTAAATTTCACGGAAGTCTGACAACTACCAAATTAAAGAAACTACATCCATCCAGACTGGTAGAGGGGCACGGACTGGTCACTCATCTGTGTGTGGTAGATAACAAGGAGGGATATCTCAGAAATGAGGAGCCCCAATCCCATATCAGGCCCCACACACTGGGGTTCCAGTGCCAGGAATATCAGTCCATACAACTTCTGACTGCAAAAACCTGTGGGGCATCAGTGGAAGAAACAGTTGGAACCCCAAGCAGTTCCTCTTACACGGACTCACCTAGTCAGACTCACTCCCTCTGAGCTCCAGCACCTGGATAGCAGCTGGAAAGGCATCAGTGGTACACAGTGTCTGGCATCAAGGCCAGCAGAGGCCATGCCCCTTTTCTAAACCCTCCCTGCACAGAGCCGGCAAGCTGGTGCTGTATTTGAGACCCTGTCAACCTGGCTTACACTGTTTGAACCATCTTGGAGATCCCCAGAGACTCTGTTCCACCCATCTTACTGCCCCCCGCCTCCCCCGCAAGCTTTCTCCCATATGAATGGCTGGTTTTGGTGGCTTCTGCTGCACAGCTTCCTAAATCTGCTCAAATAAGCAAGGCTGCCTCAGTGAGCTCCAGGCATAGCACTAGCAGCAGCCAGCCTAGATTCACAGCTTGGCTTCACCTGGGAATCTCAAAGCCCAGCACAAGTAGCAGCCTCTCAGGTTGCCTTATAGTTCAGGCAGGGTGCCCTGGGCAAAACACAGGTGGGGTCTGACCTTGGCCTGTACCACCCAGGAAACCCCAGGGCCAGCGCACCCAGTGGACAGCTACAGACCACATTGAGGCACCACCCCCCTGCCCCACTGCACAGCTGATCCTCCATGGAGGGCAGAGGTTGGTGGCCAGTGGTCACAGCCAGTCCTTGCAGCTGACTGGCCTGGGTAAATCCCTCCCATTGATCTGCCAACAGCAACCAAGGCTCAACTACAGAAGGAGGGTGTGCTCAGCCCACACAAAGGACTCACCTCAAGTACCCATCTTGGGTGATAGAGAAGGCTGTGCCACTGGACCCTATAGGACACTTAAAACATAAGGCCACACTACCAAGACATGGAGTCAAAGCAGCTCTACCTAATACATGGAAACAAATACATGAAGGCTGCCAAAACACGGAGACAAAGAAACATGGCCTAAGTGTAGGAACGGACCCAAACTTCAGGAAGAGAGCTAAACAAAATGGAGGTAAGCAATCTATCAGATGCAGAGTTCAAAGCACTGGTTATAAGGATGCTCAAGGGACTCACAGCATAAAAAAGATCCAGTCAGAAACGAAGGATACACTAATTGAAATAACAATGTACAGGAAAACAACATTAGAGTGATGAAGCCGAGAACTGAATCAATGTTTTGGAACATAAGGAAGCAAAAAACAACCAATTAGAGCAATAAGAAGGAAAAGGAATCCAAAATAATGAGAATAGTATAAGGAGCCTCTGGAACAACTTCAAGAGGTCCAACATTCTCATCACAGGGGTATCAGAAGAAGAAGAGAAATAGCAAGAAATTGGAAATTATTGAAAAAATAATGAAAGAAAACTTTTCTAACTCATGAAGGAAATAGACATATAAATCCAGGAAGCACAGAGCATCTCAAACAAGCTAGAACCAGAGGACCACACCAAGACACATCATAATTAAAATGCAAAAGGTGAAAGAGAATCTTAAAAGCAGTAAGAGAAAAAAAGTTAGTTGTCTACAGGGGAGTTCCCATAAGGCTGTCAGCTGATTTCTCAAAAGAAACTTTGCAGACTAGGAGGGATTGGCAAGAAATATTCAAAGTTATGAAAAGCAGAGACCTCTGGCCAAGATTGCTGTACCCAGCAAAGCTTCATTTAGAATCGAAGGGCAGATAAAGTGCTTCCCAGATAAGAAAAAACTGAAGGCATTTCAGTTTTTCCATCACCAAACCATTATTATATAAAATAGTAAAGGGACTTATTTAAGAAAAAGTAGAAGTTCAAAACTATGAACAATAAAATGGCAAAAATACATGTCTTTCAACAATTGAGTGTAAAAAACAAATTAAGCAAAGAAGAACAGAGACAGAATCATGGATACAGAGAAGGTATTGTTTGTTATCAGACTGGAGGGGCTGTGGGGGAATGGGTGAAGAGGTGATGGTATGAAGAAATACAAATAGGTACCCTGGCTGGTGTGGCTCCGTGGATTGAGTGCCAGCCTGTGAATCAAAGGGTTACTGGTTCTATTCTCTGTCAGGCATGTGCCTGGGTTGCAGGTCAGGTCCCTGGTTGGGGTCTTGTGAGAAGCAAACACACATTGATGTTTCTCTCCCTCTCTTCCTCCCAGTCTTCCCCTTTCTCTACAATAAATAAATAATTTTTTAAAAAGTTCAAATAGGTAGTTACCAAATAGCCGTGAGTATGTAAAGTACAGTACAGGAAATGGAGTAGCCCAAGAACTTATAGGCATGACCCATGAACATGAACAATGGTGGGGGAATTGCCTGAGGGAGTGAAGGGTGCTGGACAGAGAGGGGCAAAGGGGAAAATCAGAACAACTGTCATAATTAATTAAATGTAATTTTAAATTTTTTTAAAGAATAAGAAGCAATAAGAACTCTGCCTATAATCTCCGACTACAGCCTAAGTGAGAGGATCTTGTGAACTAGATCATACCTGACACTGAGATGGGAAAAAGGGAAGGTGGTGAATTTCCCACTCCACCCAGCCCTGTGAGAACCTGCCAAGATTCCTACTCAGTCCAGTTCCACAAACTTGTTTTCCATTCCTGTTGTGTGCTAGGCATCTAAAGATACAACAAAGATCCCTTGCCTTCCCCATATCCCCTTTTCCCTCATCCCCTAAAAATGACAAGGCTTAGTGAATAATGAAGTGTATAAAGGGGGAAGCCAGGAGATGATAAGGCTTTTCAATCTTATCCTAGTAGATAAACTTCATAGAAACAAGGACTTTATCTGTCCTGCTCACTGCTGTATCCCAGAGCCTGGCACCTAGCCTGGCATGCTGAATGAATGAATGATGCACTTGTCACCCCCTATATTCAGAAGGGGCATAAGAGGCAGGACCATGGTGAGCTATGCTCCATGGCCCTCTCACATACAGCCCACTGGGGGAGCCAGTAAATGGCTGTCTTACATGGGTATGTGGACTCCTGATGCCCCTCAGTACGTCAGCACAGTGTTAGTGTGTGTGTCCACTGTCCTTGTGGTAGGCAGTGTCAAGCCCCCGGCATTGACAAGACAGGCTACAGATGAGGAAGAGAAACTGCTACACTCATTGGAAGAAGCCCAGCTGCAGCTCCAGGGGCAGTGAAATCAAGATAAGAAGTTCCTGGATCCAAGCCAGAGGGGTGGCCAGCTCTGCAGCAGATGTCCCCTGCTGGCATTAGCCAGTTCAAAGAGGCCTGGTGTCAGGAGCAGTCCTTGAATTTTTCCGCAGCCCAGCCCTAGGGGTCCCGTATTCTTCCCATCCTGGCTCAGCAGCGTCGGCCTGGGTTCTCACACCTGCTCTTCCGCCTTTCCTCGGGGCTTGAAGCCATGATGATGTTTAAAATCCCGTGTTCTCCTGGCCCCAGCTCCTGCACTGTGAGCAGCAGCTCTGATGTCATGGGCCAGTGTCTGGGGACAATGAAAACTGAGTGAATGGTTTAAAGTCCAGCAGTCTGAGCGGAAGCTGGCTGCCATTTTTCCTCTCAGTGTCCCCGGCGGTCATGCAGCCCCTGTGCGCCTCAGCCTCTGCTTTTGTCAAATGAGAGGATAGCCCTTCTCTCCTGTCATTGCAAGGAGTTGGTGAATGGTCTAGTTTATACACGAAAGGGATGCTAAACTTTCCAAAGCTAGACCCACAGCAGGTGCTGAACATGTTAGACAACCCACTCTCCAGGGTTCTTCCAAATTTTCAGCCTTTTTCTTTTTTAAAGATTTTATTTATTATTTTTAGAGAGAGGGGAAGAGAGAGAGGCAGAGAGGGAGAGAAACATTAGTGTATGGTTGTCTTTCACCTCCAGCCACAGAACTGGCTGGAGACCTGACTTGCAACCTCATTAATGTGCCCTGGCTGGGGAATCGAACCAGCGACCTTTGGGTTCACAGGCCGGTGCCTTAGCCATTGTGCAGCCTCTTTTTTAATAACTCAATTCTCACACATTTATTCAGTATTTACCATGTGCTGGCACCAGGGGGACCATAAATTCAGAGAAATTAAGTAGCTTGCCTGAGGTCACACAACTACACATAGGAAACTCAAGATTTGAACCCAAATCTGTCTGAGGCCAGAATACAAACTTAACCACTGTGCTGTTTTGCAAGCCCCAGTTTAGCTATTGTTTGTTACCATCTTTCTGGAAGGCCAGAGCCCCGAGGAAATCTTACCTCTCACCTAACACAATATCTGACCAGTACTGTGTGCTCAGGAAGGAGGGGAGGAGGAAAGAAAGGTAGTCAAGTTAGTCCTGCTCTCAGCCACTGGCACCAAAACCAGACTGGATGCACCTTTTCTACAGCCTGGGTAACGCCCCAGAGCAACAAAGCACTTGTTGGTCACCGCTGTGTCCTTACTCCCTTTCTAAAAATACAAAGAGCATGAGCCCGCCAAGGCCACCAAACAGATATCCAGTTGCTTTCTGGGGTCAGGCCTGTATAGCCTGATCATGCCACCTGGCACCTGGGACCCACTGCCTAACAGCTGACCCCTGTGGTCCTGTGACTTCTCACTGAAAGGCAAAGTCCAGTCCTGCAGAGGTAGGAACTCTAAAGCAGCCAGGCCCAGCCCAGCTTCACCCATGGCGAACTGTGTGACAGTTTGGGCATCTTTCCTCCTACGCTGCGTCAGAGAAAACCCATTTCTGCTGGGCTTCAATCCCCAGTCCACTTTGGAGTCTGAGCAGCAACCTGGTTCAGGGCTATAGACACTCAGTTCCAGCACTGTCCCCAAGAGCTTATATGACCTGGGACCCCTGTTACGTGACCTGGGCCACCTAGTCAAATGAGAATAATAAAGTTACAAAAACAGCAATAGTATTATCCTACTTTTAAATGTATAAATACATAGATAAATCTGATATGATACGGACGAAAGTAGTAAGTCATCTCTAGGCACTAGCATTTGAAGGAGTCTTTTCCTTTTTGCTTTAGCTGTATTTTTAAATTCTTCCTCAATGATCATGAGGAGTAAAAGAAAAAAGGGTTAAACAATAACTACATTATTAGTATTTAAGTGTTTGTCTTGACTTATAGGATAGTTTGAGAAGAATATTTATGAAAGTGGCTAGCAAACTTTCAAGTACTTTGCAAGTGTCAGGGCTTGTTACTAATATCCCCTACTCCCTGCCCTGGGCATTTTGGAACCACAGGGAGGAAGGGGGACAACAGTCTCCTTCCAGCTCCACTCCAGGAAACCCTGTAGGTCAGGAGCACCATTCTGGACCACAGCGGTTCTGTCCTCACTGTGGAGGAAGAGGAGATTGTGATCATCTGTAGGGAGGGCACGGTCACGTAGTATAACCACCTAGCCTGCTCTGCGGATGAATTGATAGCAATGACTGAATACCCACTGCATGCTGGGCCCTGTACTCTGTTCTGAGGAAATAGCTGTTCCCTTTCCAGCCAGTCAATAAACATTGAATGAGCAACTATCTATTTCAGGCAAGTCAGAGCACAGAGGACCTGGCAGAGATGTGATCATTTAGACTGGGAGGTTGTGATGAACTGCAGAACAGGACAGGTGTCATGTGAGATACAGTGAAGTGGGAAAGCAAAAGGGCGTCCACCTGGGAAGCTCAGTGGAGACCTCAGGGCGCCAATGCCATATCAGCTGGATCTTGAAGGATAAGAAGCCTCCTTCAGAATGTTCTTCCTCTGGTAATCACAGAATCCCTACCTTGGGAACCAGTACCCTAATGGGAGAGACTGGGAAACACACTGGTAAAAGGTTTCCAAATAGGTAGTAACATAACTCATTGATTTGCAGGGTCTAGTACAAAATAAACCTGTGGGGTCCCAAGTTCGAAGTAATTAAGAATTTCAAGATGGTCACATCAGAGTATTGAACCAAGCAGGGACCCTCCGTAGTGCTGGGTCCTTCTGAATAAGCCCTGTGAAGCCAGCCCAGGCTACTAGTAAGTGCAGGAGAAAAGTATCACAATTATTTGTTGCCAAGAGGACCACAGGCCTTGGGAAACACAGTGACTGCTTCACTGTTCCCTTGACCCACCTTGGGTCAAGGTTAGCCTACAAAAGGTGGATAACCTAGTCAGATTCTGTACTTAACTATTCCCTTTGGTGGACAGTGGGGTGCCCTGTCTCTTAAGTAAAGGTGCCCAGAGAGTTTCCCAAGGGTCAGAATGGGGTACCAGCAAAGAATAGGAGCTCAGGTGCCTTCAGTGTGGGAGCGGTGGAAGAGGTGGGAGTGGAGGGAAATGCTTCTCACTGGGAAGTGCCGGCCCCACTGAAAGACCTTCAACCTCAAACTGTCCACACTGCTGTCTGCCAGCAGGGCATCAGTTTCTGCCCTGTGGCCAACCCTTTCATTTTACAGATGGGGAAACTGAGAACCAGAGAGGGCAAGGGACCTGCCTGAGGTCACAGAAGTAGATTGTGCTGAAATCAGAATGCAAGTTTCCATAACTTCCATCAGGTGCCCTTCCCTAACAGCCAGCTGCCTTTCCTGGTGCCCCTGCCCTGGACCGGAAAGCCCAGGGTGTGGGGCTGTCCTCTGCAGTGGTCTTCAGACCTCCGGAACCCTGCTTGCTTGAGGGAACCACTGCTGCCCGCTGGAGGATGCCATTCACTGGACTAGTGGTGTGCAGAGGAGTGGAGTACCATTTCCACCTCTAAACATTTAACCCTTACTAGCAAGCAGATGGTAGAATTGCCCAGGACAGAGTGGGGCCTATGCCATTATCTGAGGAAAACAAGGCCAAAGGGACATAGTAGGTGCTAGGGGGTACTTTCTAGTTCTGCTACTAAGAACCTGTTAGGGTAGGAGGCTCAGCTCTTCCTATGAAGTGTTCTTGTCAGGGTTAAACAGTATTGAAGTAGAGTCCTGACCTGAGTCATCAAAAAATATGAGGGAGAGGCAGGAGTCAAGACTGAGGACACAGGGTGGGACTGCGAATCGGTGCTTGGGCTCCAACACAAAGCTACGCCCTCTGCAGCAAGCAGGCTCAGGATGAGCTGGGGGAAGGAGTGCATGCTGGACCCACAGTGAAGCCCTTTAGGCAAGAAAAACTACTAATCAGCCACAAAAAAAGTGCCCGGAGGGTTTTAGATTTTTCAGTTGTACAGGGCAGAAGGTTTGCATGAGTGTAATCTAAAAGAATTTGCACAGCTGCAGAGTAAAGATGAGCAAAATGAGTCCCGAGCAGTGAGATTGCCTTCTTCAGACTGTCTGACAGGTTAAGTTCTAGAACTGAGAGAAGTCTCTGTCTCATGCTCTGTCATCTGGCTTCTGACTACCCCTCATTTCTCCACCTCTTTCCAGCGCAGTTTCCAGGCAACAGCCTGTCCCCTCTGCCCTTAGCCTTCCTGCAGAAATAGGAACAAGGTCTGGTGCATTGTAGGCAGGTACATATCTGTGGAATAGGGACTAAACATCCTATCCCCGCTGTTTGGAATGTCCTCTGTGTCCCTCCTTGCCATCTGCCCAGTAAGCTCTTCCTTCCATCAAGGATGTTATTTTCACCATGAGGCCTTCCATAGCACCTTCCATCTGATGACGAGTCTGTTGTTTCATTGGACTGTGAACTCCTTCAGTGTAGGAACCTTAGCATGAGCTGGCACTCACTGACAAGTAGAAGTTGTTTAGTTTATGAAGGGAGGGGATGACCTGCCCAGGCCCACACTGTAGACAGGAATCTACAACTAGTACAGTCCATTTCCCAAACCAGTGTGCCACAAAGGCAACCTTACCCAGTCCTTACATGTGATATAAACACAGACTGGTCTCCCCTTTTCAAAAAGTCCTGGTGTGTGAACAGCCAAATTAATTTACAGGACAGCAGAATGGGAGATGGAGGGAGATCCATATTGCAAATGGATTCCCCACAGACCCTTAAAAACAATGGTGAGTATTTTTCTAATTTTAGAAGGAGGCAAGCCTTTAGAAGCATGACCTGAAACCCAGAAGCCATAGAGGATCATTAAATTTGCATGAGCATTAAAACTGTTTGAATGCATAATAATGATAATAATAGCATATACCCCATAAGACTTATTTATGCCAAATGCTATGATGAATCCTTTATATACGTTAAGTCATTTCCTTCTTACAATAATCCCATGAATTAAGTGCTGTTCCTATCCTTCAGTTTATAGGTGGGAAACCAGAGGTTAAGTGGCTAAACCATAGCCATTCAGCTAGTGAATTAGAGACAAAACCAGGATTACCAAGTAGTTTGCCTCAGGTTCTGTGCTTTGGCCACTCCCTACTCTGCCACATACCATACAATGTCAGAAGACAAAAACAGATAAGGAATAAACTGCAACACTAGGATAAAGGGTTGATTTCCCTGGCATACATAGAGGTCTTTAAAGTGAACCTAAGAGAAAAATAGAGAGTATGAACAAACAAGCCACGGAAGAAGCATCATAAATGGCTGTATAGGGTGTGTGTGTGTGTGTGTGTGTGTGTGTGTGTGTATGTATATGTTTCCTATTAGATTGGCAAAGATTTAACCAATTGACAATACTCAATGTTAGTGAAGAGGTAAATAAGCAAGCATCTTCACACACTTGGTGGGAATGTAAACTAAATTACTGCCAAATGTACCCAAATTACTACATTACTTTTTGAAAGGCAATATGGCAGTTATCTAGTACAATTTAAAGTATTCTTCAATCTTGGCTGGTGTGGTTCAGTGGGTTGAGCACTGGCCTTTGAACCAAAGGGTCACTGGTTGATTCCCAGTCTGGGCACATGCTTAGGTTGCAGGCCAGGTACCCCGTTGGGGGCTAGAGAGGGGCAACCACACATTGATGTTTCTTTTTCTCTCTTCCTTCCTCCCTTCCCTTCTCTAAAAATAAATAAATGAAATATTCTTATTAATTTCTCTAATAAGTCTACTTCTGAGTTTTTTCCACTGAAAATGCTCATCAAAGTATGTTTTTATCCACACAATGAAATACTACATATGTCTTTAAAAAAAGAGGTAGCTCCCTGTGTATAAATATGGAAAGATATAAAAATGTATTTAGTGGTGAAAAAAGTCATTACAAATCTGATATGATTCTAAACTGGTAGAAACTAAATAAGATATTAAGAATATTTATTTTCTATTACTATGCATTAGTGTAAGCATAGGGAAAAATATGGGAGAATTTATATCATAATAAAGAATTTCTCTAAGCCACATGTTTTCCCATTTTGATATTTTTTGATAACTAACACATCATCCTTTTAGAACATAGAAAAACATAATAAATATAAAATTAAATATATGATTAATAAAGAGCACCTCCCCTGTTTACTTACTTATTCTGCCAGCATGTTCTAGGTGTGCCTACTGCATCCCAGGCATGAAGACGGATAACACAATTCCTGCTCTCAGGGAACTTCCCTAATGGGGGAAATAGGTGGGGAAGCCAGTGGGAGCCCTCAGCCTTGAAAGATGAGCAGACAAGGTGTCACCAGTCCCAGAGGAGCTGTGGGCTCAAAAGTCAGGACTGAAACAGCACCTGGATATGGATGGAAGATAGAAGGCTGGAGAGGTGTGGGGGGTGGGACAGACTGGTGGGTCTGATGGGGTCCCTAGACTTTATCATGAGAGCAGTGGGAAACAGTAAAAAGTTTTCTTCAATGACTGGCATCCTCCCCACAGCATTTTAGAAGGCTCACTATGGAGACAGCACAAAAGAGGGATGGATAGGAGGGAGTCAGAGTCCCAAGGTGACCCAGTGGGTCTGACACACAGCAGGGACAGTGGTTATAGCAATGGGCTGCCCAAAGACAGGTTAAGGAAGTAGAACCATCAGGATTTGTGAATGATTGGAGATTGAGGGTGTGGGAAAGGGAGGGATAAAGGGTGACACCTGTGCTTTGGGTTGGGTGGCAACCCCTATGCACTCATAGCCTGGAATCTCACCCTCAGAGTTGCAACCCCAGTAGGATTCAATTAATGAAACACTTTCCAGGAATGCAGCTCTTCTGTAAACTGAGGGGTAACTTTTGTAATCTTCTGCACATACCTACTTGCCTGGTGCTGGTTACTATAGTCTCCAGAGCCATTGCACTGGGACTTTTGGAAGCGTGTCAGGGACAAAAGTCCTCTCTGACAGATGCTAACTGCTGAGCATAACCTGGGACAATATCACATCCAAACAGGTGGCAAACAATGCATTACGATCGAAAGTACAGGGAGATGGGAGAGGAAAAAAGATTATAATGGGTGATGCCTCTTTTCACAATGGTGTGGTGAGCTCCATGTTCTCTGAGTCCTGTTTCTGGATGTCAGAGTCATTAAAACCCCTCACCTTCCCCGTTTTTTGTGAAACTACAGTGAAGACATTTTTAGGTCCTTAGGCTATGGGAGCCCAGCCCTTAGCAAGGTTCAAGTGGCACTGCCTGCAGCATCACCCCTCACCTCCTGCTTGCTGATAGCACTCTGCTGGGCAAAAATAGCCCTGCCGCTCTCACAGCGCCCAGTCCTGAACATGCCAGCACCCGGGGCTTGCTGGCTTTCTGAACACAAGGTCCTTCCTTTCTCTCGGTCATCGCTGCTCAGACTTCCCTGCTCAAGACTGAGTGTCTGATCCCTTAGTCAGAGTGCTGGGGGTGAGTCTCAGAAGGGCAGTGCCATTGGAGCTCTATAGAGCTGGTCTTAAAGCCAGAGGCCTCTGGACTGAGCCTTGAGTCCCCCGGAGGGACGGTTCTGCTGTGGACAGAGGTCACTGAGCAGTGAGGCATCACCAGGCTAACTTCTTTCCCCAGGTTCCTAGGCCCAGCTTATCTTATCTTGTGGCTGGGCTGGGGATGCTGCCAAGCTTTGTGGGAGCTGCCTCTGAAGGCGAGGGGTTTTGTCCTGAGGCATTTTTCTGGGATTCGGGGACCGAGTCTAGGCCTCATTTTCACAGAAAAGCCTGAAAGAGTAAATTGCTTACTGGGCAGGTGTAACATGTGAAATAACTTACTGTTTTGAGAAAAAAGATCCCTATTTTTACCAAGTCATCCTCTTGCCCCTCCTGTTCTGCTCATCCTTCTAAACTGTTCCTTAAAGCTAAAGACCAGGCTGTAGCAACACACTTACCTTGTTTGCATTCCTGGTCAACTTTCATTAATCTCTAATGGATAAAAATATGGACTGAAGTTAGAGTGGGGTCAAATCTGGCTTTTCCATTTGCTATCTAAGGACCTTGGATAAGCTGAGTTCTCTGAGCCTTAGTGTCCTCAAGCTCCAGATGGTAACAGATGACAGTCCCTATCTCACTGGTTGCTGCAGCGGTGAAAAGAGATGGTACATGCAAAACAGCACAGTGCCTGCTAAAAAAATACACGAGGGTTGCTGTCATTGCTGCAGGTATTCATATATATATATATATAATTTTATTATTTATTTTTAGAGAGAGGGGAAGAGATAGAGAAAGAGAGAGAGAGAGAGAAACATCAATCAGTTGCCTCTTGTATACACCAGATTGTGACTGAACCTACAACACAGTCATGTGCCCTGACTGGTAATTGAACTGGCGACCTTTAGCTTTGTAGGACAACGCCCAGCCCAACCAACTGAGCCAAACTGCTCAGGGCTCAGAACTGAATTTTTATGCCTTTTCTTTTTAATAAAAAAAATTTTTTTAATGCCTTTCTCCCCTTTGTTATTTTGTTAATCATTTTAAAAAAGATTATTATTTATTTACTTTTAGAGAGAGGGGAAGGGAGGCAGAGAGAGGAGGAGAGAAACATTAATGTGATTGAGAAACATTAATCAGTTGCTTCTCATATGTCACTCCCTCACCAGGGACTGAACCCACAACCCAAGCATGTGCCCTGACTAGAAATAAAAGTGGCAAGCTTCTGGTGTGCTTACACACAACCAACTGAGCCGCACTGGTCAGATATTTTGTTAATCTGTCAAGTTTATTTTGATAGTTTCTGTTTCCTCTTCATCCTCTAAATCTTCTACTTTATTTCTTTAAGTATATTAATTATTCTAAGTTTTTAGAATTCAGTGTGTGTTTTATACTACAGCATATCTCAATTAATATACTAATATATAACCTTTTCAAAGGTTAAAAAGAAATGCAGTTCTACTTATACAATAAGTTGTACTTAAAGAAAAATATTTTACCTGCTTTTACATTTAAATTTAAATTAATTAAAATTAAACCCAACTGCCTATCAATTGGTATACGCATAAATAAAATGTGATACATTTATACATTGAAATAATATTCAACAATGAAAAGGAATGAAGTAACGACACATGCTATAACAAGGAAGAACCTCAAAAACACTGTTAAGTGAAAGAAGCCAGATATATTGTAAAAGACTACAAATTGTATGATTCTATTTATATGAAATGTTCAGAACAGGAGACAGAAAGCATATTAATGGTTGCATGGGGTAGGACTGGGAATGGAGATTGATTGTAAGTAGGCGTGAAGAATATTTGGAGGATGATGAAAATCTTAAATAAAATAAAAGTTCAGTTCCTCAGTCACATTATCCACATTTTGAGTTACTCAATTCTAGTCACATTTGGCTAGTAGTTACTATATTGAACAAGGCAGTTCTAAATATTATAATTCATAAGCCTAAATAAGTATACATTAGGTTTCTGTAATGTATGAACTTCTTTTTTTAACCCACAGTGCAATAAAACTACAAATGAAATCTAAACTGACCACAATAAGAGTTAAAGGAAAAAAATAAATTGAACTTTGTTAAAATGAAAAACATTTGTGTTTCAAATAACACCATCAAGAAAGTGAAAAGAAAACTCAGAGAATAGGAGAAAATATTTGCAAATCATGTATCTGATAAAGGGTTAATACCCAGAATATATGAAGAAATCTTACAGATAAATAAATAAAAAGATAAGTAACCCAATTAAGAAGAGATGAAGAGTTTCCCAGATAAGGAAAAACTAAAGGAATTCACCACTACTAAACCAACCTTACATGAAATGCTAAGAGGTCTTCTTTATGCAGAAAAGGCCATAACCAGAAATAAGAAAACATAAGGAAGAAAAAAATCTCACTGGTAAAGGCAAATACATAATAAATACTGTGAATCAGCCTCTTAAAAAGCTTGTATGAAGGCTTAAGTACAAAAGTAGCAAAATAAGCTATAACTACAGTAGATAAAGAATACACAAAGCAAAAAGACATAGAACATGACATAAAAAACAAGGCATGGAAGGGGGGACTAAAAATGTAGTGCTTTTAGAATGCCTTTGAACCAGCTTAAAAGAGACTGCTATAGATATAGGTGAATATATACATGAACCTCCTGATAATAACCAACCAAAAAACCTGCCAATCAAAACACTAAAGAAAATTAGTAAACCAAAAGGTAAGAGTTCAAGAAAATAAGAACAGAAAATAAAAAAAATAAATAACATAATGGGCAATAAGAACATATCTGTCAATAATCCTTTTAAATTTTAATGGACTGACTTCAGTCAAAAAACATAGGGTGGCTAAATGTATAAAAATGAAAGACCCAAGCCTTGGCTGGTGTGGCTTAGTGGATTGGTGCTGGCCTATGAACCCAAGGGTTACTGGTTCAGTTCCCAGTCAGGGCACATAACCAGGTTGCAAGCCAGGTCTCCAGCCAGGTCCATAGCTGGAGGCAGGTGAAAGGCAACCATACATTGATGTTTCTCTCCCTCTCTGCCTCTCTCCCTTTCCCTCTCTCTAAAAATAATAAATAAAATCTTTTAAAAAAAACCCTGAAAGACCCATTTGCATAATGCCTACAAGAGACTCACTTTAGCTCAAAAGACACACGTAGACTGAAAGCAAAGTGATGGAAAATACTCCATGCAAGTAGAAACAAAAAGAAAGCTAGAGTAGCAATACTTACATCAGACAAAACAGACTTTAAAACAAAGAATGTAAAAAAGAGACAAAGAAGGATAATACATAATGATGAAGGGGTCAATCCAAGAAGAGGATACAACTGTAAATCTCTACATGATCAACATAGGCTCACCTAAGTATACAAGGTAAATATTAATGAACATAAAGGCAGAAATTAATAGTAATACAGAAATAGTGGGGACTTAAATAGCCCACTTACCTCAATAAATAAACTATCCAGGTAGAAAATTAATAAGAAAATAATTGCCTCAGTGCTCTGGCTGGTATGGCTCCATGGATTGAATACCAGCCTGCAAACCCAAGTGTCATTGGTTCTATTCCCAGTCAGGGCACATACCCAGGTTGCAAGCCATGTTTCCAGCCTGGTCCCCAGCTAGAGGCAGGTGAAAGGCAACCATACATTGATGTTTCTCTTCCTTTCTTTTCCCTTTCCCCTCTCTCTAAAAATAATAAATAAAATCTTTAAAAAAATGAAAATAATAGCTTTCAATGCCATGTTAGACCAAACTGAATACACATTTATAGAGCTTTTAACCCAAAACTGCAGATTACACATTTTTCTCACATGCACATGGAACATTTTACAGGATAGACCACATATTAGGTCACAAAACAAGCCTCAATAAATTCAGAAAGATTAAAATTATATGCAGCATATTTTCTGACTACAATGTCAGGAAACTAGCTATCAACTATAGGAAGAAAGTTAGAAAACACAGAAATATGTGGAGCTTAACAATATGCTACTAAACAAATAATGAATTAAAAAGGAAATTAAGCAGGAAATCAAAACTATCTTGAGACAAACAAAAATGAAAACGTAACTTTACAAGATTTATGGGATGCATGTGGCAAAAACAGTTCTAAGGGGAAAGTTCATACAGGTCTACTTCAAGAAGCAAGAAAAATCCCAAATAAACAATCTAATTTTACACCTAAAGGAACCAGAATAAACAAGAATAAACATAATCCAAAATAAGTAGAAGGAAGAGAAAAATAAAGATAAGAGCACAAAAATTTTAAATAGAGGCTAAAAATACAATAGAAAAGGTCAATGAATCTAAGAGCTGGTTCTTTGAAAAAATAAATTAAATTGACAAACTTCTAGCAAGACTCATCAAGCAAAAGAGAGAGAGAGATCCCAAATAAATGAATATACATATGAATATAAACCAAAGAGAAATATGAATCAATAAAGGATCATTAAAGAATACCATGAACAATTATATGCCAACAAATTAAACAATCTAGAAGATATGGGTAAATTTGTAAAATTCTACAACTTTCCAAGAATAAACCAGGAAGAAACAGAGCATCTGAACAGACTAATCACTGGCAATGAAACTGAAGCAGTAATCAAAAGACTCTCAACAAAGCTCCAGTACCAGGCACCTCACAGGTGAATTCTTCTAAATATCTAAAGAAAAATTAATACCTATTCTTTCCAAATTATTCTCAAAAAATTGAAGAGGAAGGAATACTTCTAAATACTTATTCTATGAGGCCAGCATTACCTTGATACCTAAAACAGACAGACAATAATAAACAATCAGAAAGAGAAACTTAGAAAACAGTCTCATTTACAATTGCATCAAAAAGAATAAAATATCTAGGAACAAATTTAACTAAGGAGATGAAAGATCTGTACTCTGAAAACTATAAGACATTGAAGAGGACACAAATAAATGGAATAATACATTATGCTCATAGATTGGAAGGATTAATATTATTAAAATGATCATATTACTCAAAGCAATCCACAGATTCAATGCAATTCCTATAAAAATATCAATGGCTTTCTTCTCAGATTATTTAGAAGAAATAATCCTAAAATTAATATAAAATCACAAAAGACCACAAATAGTCAAGGTAATCTTGAGGGGGAAAAAAAGAGGTATCTCCCTTCTTTCAAACTATATATTACAAAGCTGTAATAAGCAAAATAGTATGGTACTGGCATACTGTTGCAAAAATAGTTGCATAAATCAACCAAAAAGGCAAGAATATACAAGAGAGAATGACAGTCTCTTCAATAAGCATTGTTGGGAAAATTGGACAGATACACGCCAAAAAAAAAAGAGAGAGAAAGAACAAAAGGAAGGAAGGAAGGAAGGAAGGAAGGAAGAATAAAGGAAGGAAGAAACTGGACCACTCATATCATATACAAAAATAAATTCAAAATGGATTAAAGATTTAGATACAAGACCTGAAACCATAAAACTCCTAGGAGAAAACATAGGTAGTAGTAAACTATCTGAGATTAGTTTTTGAAATATCTTTTTGGATATGACCCTCAAGCAAGGGAAACAAAAGCAAAAATTAAAAAATGGGGTTCCTTTAAACTATAAAGCTTTACAGAGAGCATTGGTCAGGTAGCTCAGTTGGTTAGAAAGTTATCTTGCTATGCCAAAGTTGAGGGTTTGATGCCTAGTCAGAGTACATGCAAGAATCAACCAATGATGGCATAAATATGTGGAACAACAAATTGATGTCCTCTTTCTCTCTCTCTCTCTCTTTCTAAAAATCAATAAATAAAAATTAAAGTAAATAAATTAAAAGTTGTACAGGGAAGGAAACCATCAACAAAATAAAAAAACAACATACTGAATGGAAGAATGTATTCTCAAATAATATCTCTGAAAAGGGGTTGATGTCCAAAATACAGAAGGAATTCAGGCAACTAAATAACAGCAACAACAACAACAAATTAAACAATATTATCAAAAATAGGAAGAAATAAGACATTTTTTAAAAAAAGACATACAGATGGTTAACAGCCATGTGAAAAGATGCTCAGCATCACTAGTTATCAGAGAAATGAAAATCAAAACCAGAATGAGACACCACTCACACCAGTCAGAATAACTATTATCAAAAAGTGAACAAATGACATGTGTTAGTAAGGATATAGGACAAAGAGAACTCTTGTGTACTGTTGGTGAGACTGCATATTGGTGCAGCCGTTGTGGAAAATATTATCTATCAAAAAACTGCAATGAAAAGGGGATGGATGTAATACAACAACAATAAAATAAAAAAAAAAAAAACTGCAATGAGGTGTACCATATGACTCAGCAATTCCACTTCTGGGTATTAATCAAAGAATATGAAAACACACTTAAAAAGATACATGTACACTTTGTTCATTGTAGCATTATTTATAATATCCAATATATGGAAACAACTTACTTATCCACCAATAGATGAATGGATAAAGAAGATATTAGTTGGAATATTAGTTGATCATAAAAAAGAATGAAATCTTGCCATTTGTGACCATATGGATGGACCTAGAGGGTATAATGCTAAATGAAATGTCAGACAAAGAAAAATAAATATTATATGATTTTGCTTAAAGATGGGATCCAAAACAACAACAAACAAACAAAAACAGATTCATAGAGACAGAGATCAAATTGATGGTTACCAGAGGGAAGGGGGTTGGGATGGGTGAAAAAGGTGAAGGGGCATACAATAAATAATAATTGTGACAAGCCTGCGTGGTGACAGATGATTACTAGACTTAGTGTGGTGATCACATTGTAAGGCATATAAATGTCGCATCATCATATTGTGCACCTGAAACAAATATAATATTGTATACCAACTATACTTAAATACAAAAAAATTAAAGAGGCAGAAATTACTCCCTGGCTGGGGACTCAGTTGACTGGAGTATTGTCCTTTACACCAAAAGGTTGTGGATTTGATCGTTCTGATCAGGGTACATATGGGAGGCAACTGATCAATATTTCTCTTTCACATTGACTTCTCTTTCTCTCTCTTCCTCTTGTTCTAAAAATCAATAAACATATCCTTGGTGATGATTTTTTTTAATGCAGAAATCATCAAGGAAAAGGTGCCAAAATGTTAAACTTCTGTTGTATAAAGAACTTCTTAAAATTAAAAGGCATGCCACAGATATTATAAAATTATAGCCTGAACAGGCCCTGGCTGGTAGCACAATGGATAAGGCGCCGGCCTGCGAACCCAAAGGTCGCAGGTTTGATTCCCCAGCCAGGGCACATAACCAGGTTGCAAACCAGGTCTCCAGTCAGGTCTGTGGCTGGAGGCAGGTGAAACACAACCATACATTGATGTCTCTCTCCCTCTCTGCCTCTCTCCCTTCTCCTCTCTCTAAAAATAATGAAATAAAAATCTTTAAAAATAAAAAAAATTATAGCCTGAACAAAGAAATATGCCTAACAGCTATTAAGTATGATTCTATTTTCTAAAAGAAATCAAACTGCCTTTATATACTCAGGGAAAAACCAGAATGTCAGACACCTAAATGTTAGCAGTTACAAGTTGTTTATGAGTACTATCTGGTTCTACTACCTGTATTACCTTGGCCAAGTCAGTTAACCTATCTGTGCCTTAATTTTCTCACATGCCTTCCTGATAGGAGTATTGTCAGAACTAAATGAGTCAATGTATGTAAAGTAATTATAATCATCCCTTGCACATAGTAAGCACTCAATAAATCTTAATACTGCTATTATTATCATATCGTTACTTACAGATGGGCCTCCATTTTGTTGACTTGGGATCCTAAGGGTGGCACTGAGAACATGGTAGTACATGACAACATTGTTTGACACTGACAGACTTAAAGGTATAAGGAATAGACAAGTAAAAATAGTTCAGACCAAAAAAAATTTAATACATATTCATGTAACACAAAAACAAGGTGATAGTATATAAATATGATGAACTGAAGAAGTTTCAAGAAAATTCTAGCTTGAGATGAAATAAGGCCAAGTGGAATTCTTACTTTTCTTGTCATTGGCCAAGAAGATTTCATGGGAAATAGGATCTTAGAAGCCAACCAAGAGACTTTACTAGCTGGAATTGCCATTAACAATTAGAGTGAAGAAGAGCTGTAGGAACCCATGTCTCTGAAAATAGAGCTAACTCTGATGGAGGTGTGGATGGGCCAGGTTGTGGTTAGTCTGGGAGGAATGCAGGTCTGCTAAAGGCCAGAGGGCCCAAACCCTTCGCCCGTTTCACCGTTCTAGTGTAATATCGGACCCCTTTAGTGTAAGGGAACTTTTACTATCACCAATAGAATATTTTTTTGTAACTTGAGACTTTTTTATGTAGGTAGGAGGTCCCCACCAGAGATAGTTCACAAGCATCTGAAGATAAGTTTTCTGTAGAGAAATAAGCTTGTTAATAGATAGGAAGATAATGAGGTAGATGAGCATGCAACATCTAGGCACTGATGCAGTGTCCGAGCCCATGGCTGTTAATTCTATATGTGTGTGTAGATCTGCACAGATAGAAACCGATGACTTGTTTCCAGTATCCCTGAAGATGATTCCAGCTTGGCTACATCATAGATGCTTTCATTCCCCACTGACTTGCTGGTGCCGCATTGTGTTCGCATTGTTGGTGTGTGAGCTCAGGACACATCCAGTGCCAAGGTTTGTATGTTTCAGGCACCAGCACCAGCTCCTGATGTTTCTGAGTCCTGTGGAATATGCCCAGAAGCAAGTGGGCACTGGGGTTCACATTTATTCTTTTACTCTCCCAACCTTGTGAGCAAGTGGGGTGATCTTGGCTGCCACAAAGCTTGAATGCCTCTGGTCTGCATTTCTTAAAGATTGTCTTGTGTCCTCTAAGGGACATGCGATGAAGGTGGTTAAAGCTATGGGGGGAATGCAGCTAGAAGCTTTAAAACATGGGCAGAGCGGAGAAACAATTTGAAATTAGATTGATGTCGGTGTGGGGGGGGGCAGATGGCAGAATTGTTAAGCTTCTTTTTCATTTGTTAGTGTTACTCTCCTATTTATGTAACTTTAAAAACCTCAATTTTGAGTTCTCAAAGGGAAAAAAAAAGGTGTGTAGACATTTCTTTAATCTCTCAACAGTTAATCCCTTAATCCCTCAACACCACCAGTTCCTCTGGTTGGGAAATCTTTGTCTTTTGAAAGATGTGTCTACATTGATCAAAGAACTCACTTATTATATTTAGCTCTTACCTCCCTGCAGTCCTCACCATTTTATTCCCAGAGCCTGGCAGAGTAGCCAGCACATAGTGAATGCTTGATAAATATTTGTTGACTAAATGAATGAACTAGGTTTGCATCCTCATTTAGCATGCATTCTAAGGCTTGCAAATAGGAGGTTAAAGTTCACAAAAAGTAAAACAACGAGATAAAGAGATGAAAAATTAGGTACAGAAGATAAGAAGGTTAAAGGGACAAGTCAGGAGATCCAACATGTTAATAGCAGGAGCTCCAGATAGATTGAACATAGAAAAGAGCAAGGGGAGAAATAATTAAATAAGTAATCAATTTTATTTATTTATTTTTTATAGCAGGACATTATTTTTCCAGGCCGAAAGTACTCATCAAGTATTCAGTAGCATGAATGAGAAAAGACCCATTTCAAAGCACAAAGTTATGAACTTCCAGAACACTGGAGGTCAGAGAAGAGAAC
Organism: Noctilio leporinus; assembly: GCA_004026585.1. NCBI lineage: Eukaryota > Metazoa > Chordata > Mammalia > Chiroptera > Noctilionidae > Noctilio > Noctilio leporinus. The sequence goes on along the minus strand of PVIW01003845.1, from coordinate 50,945 downwards.
TGAAAGCTTCCAGACATAAGACACAAAGGCTGGAGAACTGAAATGACATTGGTATCACAACAGCCATTCCGGAAGCTAGAATTCTATGCTTGGGCAAATTGTCAATCAAGTGTAAAAACACTTTCAGTTACATAAGCAAAAATTTTACTTCCTTTGTTTACTTTCTTAATAAGTTCCTGAAAGATATTCAGCACTAAAACCAGGGAGTAAACTGAAGGGAGAGGAGATAGAATCCACAGGACTGTGGGTAGGGTTTCCCTGGGTGCAGAGGGGAAAGGAAGAAAGGAAGGGACAGGAAGAAGGAAGCAATAAGCTAAGGGCAGGAAGAAAAGCAGAGTCAGGAGACCAAGAGAATCCTATCTGAGGCTCATTTTCAATCCTGTATTTGCTTTCTGGGACTCCTGATATCCTGGTAATAAATTCCTCTTTTACTCAACTTATTCACACTGGGGTTCAATCACCTGTCACCGAAAGTTTCCTCCTGATATCACTGCTGCACCTGGGAGCTTGTAGAAATGCAGAATCTTGGCCTCCCCCAGACCTCCCCAATAATAGCATCTGCATTTAACAGATTCCTAGGTGATTTATATGCATGTTAAAGTCTGAGAAGCACTGTCCTAAAATACCTATCTTGTAAGGTAGAGTAGCGGGCATATTAAAGATAATATTAATATGTAAAATACCTCACCACGTAATAGGTACTCTGTAAGGTATTCTGCAGATGATGATGATGATGATGATGATGATGATGATGATGATGATGAAATGAGGAAAACTTTGGAATGACAATCTCAGGAAGGATTCCTGGGACCATGGTGAATGGTAACTCTGAACCAAATTACAAAAACAGGCACAGGACAGAAAAGGCAGAAAGCACATTTATACCAGGAAATAGGTTTCAGCTCTGTTCCAGGAACCTGTCAGGTTAGTCTGTCCAGGTGTTGACATGAGAAACCATTAAGAAAAAACATCTCCTAGGTGTGGCAATTGGCTGTGAATGAGTGACAGACACTCAGCATCCGGGATGACACTGGCTGGGGGAATGCTGAGGTAATGCTACCTTTCTCAACAGAGTGAGCATTCTGCCTCAGCACTTCAGAAGTAGGTCACAAGCAAATATCCTGAATGAGCAGCTCCTAATAGCTTTTTCAGGCAGAAACCTGTGGCTCATAGGACTGGGGGTGAAAGGGGAATGGGAATGAGAGGAGATTGGGGGGACCATGATGGGGCAGGGGTAGGAAATAGTATCCCATTCTTGGCAGGAGCAAGATTGCCTCTCACATAGTTTTCCTGGCTCTAGTTCTTTGGCATTCAGCCACTTTCTTTGTGCTTGGGGGTTTGGTTGACTGTCCAATGCTGAGGATAATGAAGACTTTGAAGGAAAAAGATGTGCTTGCAGAAAAGCCAGTGTCCCATCTCCGCTCTTAATGTGCTGTGGATAAAGGATGGGTATCCCAGGTCTGCATCTCCCCAGGAGTTATTGGTCATTGCTTTCTAACTGTTCTCCAACTGTATGGCACTGTACTGTACTCAATCCTTGAGAGTTTTTGCCGGAGATGTCCCACAGCCCCCCAAGAATTTACAATTTCCCCTGGCTGGTAGCACAGTGGATAAGGTGCCAGCCTGCGAACCCAAAGGTCGCAGGTTCGATTCCCCAGCCAGGGCACATAACCAGGTTGCAAACCAGGTCTCCAGTCAGGTCTGTGGCTGGAGGCAGGTGAAACGCAACCATACAATGATGTCTCTCTCCCTCTCTGCCTCTCTCCCTTCCCCTCTTTCTAAAAATAATGAAATAATGAAATAAAATCTTTAAAAAAAAAAAGAATTTACAATTTCAACTCCATTTTACAATGAGGAAGCTAAGGCATACAGAGAATGAACAAGGTCACATAGCTGGTAAATGGCAGTCTTTAACCCTGTACTGAAATCATGGGCGTAGATGTCCTTGGTGGGCAAGGTGTCAGCATTAGCTCTTCTTCCAACAAATCCCAATTTAGCCTTAAAAAGTGATCTGAGAGCCCTGGCTGGTGGCACAGAGGATAAGGTGCCGGCCTGCAAACCCAAAGGTCACTGTTTCAATTCTCAGCCAGGGTACAAAACCAGGTTGCAAGCCAGGTCACAAAACCAGGTTGCAAGTCAGGTCTCCAGCCAGGTTCATAGCTGGAGGCAGGCGAAGGGCAACTATACATTGATGTTTCTCTCCCTCTCTGCCTCTCTCCCTTCCCCTCTCTCTAAAAATAATAAATAAATAGATAATTTAAAAAAAAACAATCTGATTTTAGACAAGTAACTCAGAGACGACATGGTGAGAAGGTCTGAATTCTTCTTCTGCTGTGCTACTTAGAGAGGAAAGGGTACTGATGCTGATTGAATGCGGAGCATGGGTCAGGTGCTGGGTGCTTTCCATGCTAATCTTCCCAGCTAGCCTATATGACCTTATGCAAGGAATTTTTCCTCACAGGGTTTCAGTTTTCTTACATGTAAATTGGACCAGGTGGTTTCAGTGATTCAATCTAGACAACACTCACTAAAGCTACTATGCACGTAAGTGCCATGTCAGGCACTGCGGGGACACAGACAATAAACTACAGACCTTGCCTTGGCGAAGCTCACAGTCCAAGTCTTTCATTTTGTAAATTCTCTGGAGTTGAGTAGGTCAATTATTATCTCTGTTTTCTAGAATAAGGGAAATAATGTTGGAACATGGAAGGCCACTCAATTCAGATGTAGCCAAACAGAGTGTGACCTCAGGTTGACTCCTAGTTGGGGGCTCTTTCTGCTCCCAACTTGACATCACTGTGACTAAAAGCTACCAAGTCCACTTTGAGTTCTTAACTTCTTACAATCATTTAAAAAATATATTTCATTTATTATTTTTAGAGAGAGGGGAAGGGAGGGAGGCAGAGAGAGAGAGAAACATCAATGTATGGTTGCCTTTCACCTGCCTCCAGCTCCTGACTGGAGGCCTGGCTTGCAACCTGATTATGTGCCCTGTCTGGGAATCAAACCAGCGACCTTTGGGTTCGCAGGCCAGCGCCTTATCCACTGTGCCACCAGCCTGGGCCTACAATCATTTTTATACCATTCTTCTATCTTCCCCATCCTAACAGGCGTGCACAAACACACACACACACACACACAGTGCTGCTGAATGACTGGAAATCAGACCCCTCTGGCAACCTTCCGTTTTTGCCCAATGCCCCAAGCGCAGCACTGACACGGCCAATGCATTGTCAGCGAAGCCACAGTTACCATCTGCATCATGACTCATTTTTGTATCTGCTGAGTCGCAACTGAGGCCTCTTGCCCCATCAAGTAATTACTGGTGAGCAGGAAGACCTCAGCTAAAGATAAGGTTACTCTGGTGGCCAGGAGGAAGGGGTCAGTGAGCACCATGGGCCCCTCTACAGAGGCCAGCATAGTGCCCTGCATACAGTAGGTGCTCAACACAGGTCTACTGGTTGATTAGCTGCTCTGAACTACTCTGCCCAGCACAGCAGCTGCACAATGGGGTTGCTAGGCAGGAACATGATATGTGTGTCTGTCTAGCACCTGAAGGAAATGACTTCAACTCCCTCTTGTTAGGCAGAGCTGAGCTACAAGAACATCTATTCATTAAAGAACTATGTTATAATCTCACTTCTGCAATCTATCCTAAGAACTTCCCTTTCTGTACTCTAGAGTAGGGGAAGAGGCACATCTACCCCATGCCTTTCTTGAAGTGATGTTAAGAGTGCATGCAGAAGGATTTTAGAGACTATTTATTCTATACTCCTGGTCACATCTTCCCAAGCTTCTCCATGTCGACATTTTTTCCAGGCTTTTGCCACATCTCTCCTTGGCAATAAACTCCTCCCAAAGCTAACTTCGGTATGTTTCCAGGAACCAAAGCTACATTGCTCATGATAGGTCATCCCCCAATATCTATTTGACCTTCTTGCAGGGTGATAGGATTTTTGAATGGGTTTATAACCACCTAGCGAAAGCCAATCTCTTTTGCAGAATGTCCACATGACCAAGTTCTGGTTAATAAGAAGTTAGCAGGAACCATGTCAACCTTAAAAGGAAGGTCTGTGCCCTCCCAACACCCTCTTGCCTTGATTGGAAGGTGGACACTGTGGTGAGCCTCCCTCAACCATGTAAATAAGTCAAATATCCTAAAAGCAGAGCAATAAGCCAGAAGGAGCCTGGGTCCTTAACGCTGTGGAGCCACCATATTATCCCCGTACCGTTTGCACTCAGACGGTTACACGCAGGAGAGAAATAAACCTCCATCTTGTTTAAACCCTTATTACTTGGGATTTTGTTATAGCAGCCAAACTTGTATCTTAACTAACAACCCCGTTTGGGGTGTTGGGGTAGTCACAACCTCCCCTTCTCTGAGATTCCCCTACTCTACTCACCCAGGCAATAGCCTAGAGGTATTATAGTATTTAAGAGATTATTATAGTGGTCTATGAATCCCTGGCTGATCTGCCTGTGGCCAAGTGGACCAGGGGTAGATATTCCAAGCAGGGCCAACCACTCAGATTCTTTCTTTCATAAATTTGCAAATGAGATTCATTGTTGCTATCCAACTGATTACATAAACCAAGATGCACAGGAAGAAGCAGAAGTGAGAGGTCAGGCATCCCCAGGACGGCCGAGTGAAAGAGGCTGCCTACTTTCTGGTTCGAGGGCTTTACATGGCCTCGGCGTGTGGCTCCTGGAGGACACCCTGGCACCTTATAATACATTTCCCCTTTTGGTCTGAGGAGCATGAGGTTCATTTCTGTTACCTGCAATCAGTAGTGCACAAGTCTCTTCTGATACTTGTAAAGATCTGGCTATGCTTGCAAGGCAGGGGCACCCATGCCTCTGCAGTCCAGGGCCAGACACAACAGATCCTTCATCACTGCAACAACAGAAGATACTGAGGTGAACTAAATGGACAAATGGATTGATTGCCTGATTGATTGGCTAGCAGATCAATCCATGGAGTTTCCAAGAGAGGCTAAGCAGGCCTCATGGACTCACAGAATCAGGGGTTGTAGGGACAAAAGGCAGCAGGCAAAGTGTGGCCATTGAAGTTTAGTGATGTGACCAAAGCCACACAGTTCAGTGGCAGAGCTTGGACTGGAACCCCAGCCCTGGACCCCAGGCTCACTCTTCTTCCCCCGGACATCCTGCTGGCCTGGTTTTGGAGGGCAGCCCCACATTCTGATGAGCAAACTTGCAATGACAGCTGTGTCAAACCAGTCGTTTCTGTGGCTCCTAGCAAAAATGCAAAATGACCCTTTCCTCTTTCTTCTGTGTCATTTTCTCTAATTCTGAATCTTGCCATGTATTTTAAAGAACAGATGGCTTTCCTCCCATGAAAGGAGAAACAAGTGTACCTCCACTGTGTGCCTTTCCAGCTACTGTTTCATTTAAACCCTCCAAGAACCCATTTTCCAGGACAGGAAGGTGAGGTTGAGAAAGAATAATCACACAGTACCGGTAACACCACCTGCACAGGAATACAGGCAGCACAACTTGCCCAAGATCCACAGCTGGTAGGAATGATACTAGGAAGGAATCTGGCTGGTCTGGCTTTTACATGATGTCACACTGCCTCCTGAAAATTGGGCTTTTTGATCCTGTGTGCCCTTATTCTCCAGACTTCTCCATGGGTACCTGCTCAGCAGACCTAGATTCGGGTCAGTTAGTGTTGGGCTGGTGGGGGAGGGGTGGTGTGCCCAGCGGCACCCGTGGGAGGCTCAGCAGATGGCACTCTTCTCCCAGCCTTGCCCTCTCATTTCCTCTTCTGGTGGCCTGTCCTTCCTCTTTACCTCCACTGTTTCCCACTTGCCTTCAGCCATGCTCCTCTCCCCCATCCCTAGGCATTCTTTAGCACTGAGGCCCTAGCATGATTTCTGCTTCTCTCTCATCCTCACCAAAGAACATCTTGGTTACTCATCCTGAGTGTTACCTTCTTCAGAGAAGTCACTTAGTTAGCTCAGTTTTTCTTTAGAGAAGGAAACAAAGGTTCCACACCTTAGAGCTCAGCCGGCCTGCTTTTGGAGCTGCGTTTGCACCCAGAGCTGAGTCTCTCTCTTGGTCACGAGCCCAGAGGCCTGTGTCTTTACTTGCCACATGGCATGCGTAGACAGTGCCCTATGAAGAACAGCTGCCATGCAAAGACCAGGAAGTTGCCTGGCTTGGGGGCTGTGGTCCTAAGCTTGAAAAACTAAACCTGAGGTCCTGACCTCTTCCATTTAGCTCACAAGCTCACATCATTGACACTACCCACAGAGGCCCTTCAGGGATTCCAGAAGCTTTTGCACTTCCATGGCCTCTCTGAAGAATCAGGGTGAGCAGTTACATAAATGGTATGTGAGGGAGGAAGAATTCCCCTTTGACTTCGCTGTGGAGTAGAAATAAGATACAGAAGTATCGAGATATACTCTCTATAATAGAGATTATTATAAGAGAAAGAGGGAGCTTGATCTTAGGAGGACACATGTCTGGATCCTTGGGTGATGGCAACTAAATTTTCAGGAACAAATTGCCAGAAAATCATCTATGTGGGAGCTCTCTTCATTACACTGAAAAATGGATTGCTCTGGTCCCAAGGATGACAATGACAGTGTCACAGGATTTCCCAGGGACAACAATGACAGTGTGACAGGATTCACCAGGAAACTCACCCATATACTCTCCAGATAGGAAGGAGGCCAACATGCAACAACAGAGATGTCTTGACTATAACATGGGTCTATCTACCAATTTGTAAATTAGAAGCTAAACTTCTGAATGGTGAGAAGAAAGGGCATAGTACTCTCCTTTCTCGTGCCTTTAAGCTTTGTCCAAAAGGGAACAACATGCTTCCATACAGCAGACTTTTATGTGACCTCATCCTGGAGACAAGACTCCCTACTTGCGCCAATAAAGGATTAACGTCCCTGGGCATTCATCTGCCAAGATAAGCACTACAAGTTTTTGGCATTTGTAATGCTAAAATTGCCCAAGCCTCAGGAAAAGAATGTGTTGTTACCTCCTGCTGTTTTCCTGGGCCCCTAACCTAAGCAAGGCTATAGTGAAGCCTGCAACATGCTAAAAGGACGTCAGAGGAAAGACGGTGAGGAGGAACGAATGGCAGTCAAGGCATGGTGTCCCTGCAAAGGCTTCCCAGGCTTCTCCCTTGCAGTCGAAGTCCTGGCCCCATGTAGAGAAGCTCCCTAACCCCTGCCTCTCTACCTCCATCCCCCCATCCTCCTTCCCTGCCTTCCTTCTGCCTCCCAGGCCTGTCTTCATAGCAGCTGATGAGGTAAGTGTCCTGGCCGATACATATACACCACCCGTTTTTTTCCTGGGCTTGCAATTAGGGGTGTCTGTAAAGCTCTTTGGGATAAAAGGACCAGTCTGACCTCTGTGCTTTTTCTCAGGTCTCCCTGAGCTCCCAAGGAGGTTATTGCAGGTGGAGGCTCACACAGACAAGTGCAGTCACTCTGGCCACAGCCCGCAGCCAGGCTTGCAGGGTGCCCTTGCCCCTCGGCCTCCAGGCCCCATGGTGTTGGCGTGCTTTCTGTTCTTTGCTCTTTCCCCAGGATGTTCTGATTTCCTCACCTCTGCTTTCTTTGTTTAGCCACAGAGGTTGGGCAACTACCGGGGGGCAGCGGGGCCAGGGCCCTCTTCCTAGAAAAGGGCTATCTGAAGTCACCCTGAAGCCTGGGCCTTCCTTCACCTGGCTGGTCACTTTTTGGGCATTGCCATTCAAAGGACTCATGCCCAGAGGTCTCTGTCCACATCTAGTTCCTACATGGAGGCAGGTCTGTGCTATGGCCAAGAGCGAGGGCTCTGGGGTCACTGGCCCTGAGCACAAATCCTGAATTTTCCACCTGCTAGTTGCGTGACCTTAACCTTGACCCCCCTGTAAATTAGGTTCAGAGTAGTTCCTCTGTTGTCTGAATGTTGTGAGGATTAAACAAGATAATTTGTTTGAAGTTCCTGGCCTTTGGTAAGGGCAATCAAAAAGGTTTTCTTTTCTAAGAAATGTTGACCATAACTCTGTAGTCACTCGATGGAGTCAGATCAGCAGGTCTTCCTTGGAGAGCCAAAACAAATAGCTCTTCCTGCCTCACCCAGTGCCTTTCCTGCCTCTGAGTAGTTGTAGTTTCTGACTGGGCCCAGAGAACAGCATATAAAGTTACACAAGAGGTACCTGGCATTCAAATGGTTTACCTCTCCAGACAGGAACATGAATATGAAATTCTTGTTTCACTTTATTAAGGATCATCACATTTTTCTTTACCCAATTAAAAAAAATTTATTATGCATTATTTTTTAGCCACTCAGGGACATTTTTTCGTTGCTCTTAGTCAGGGAGGAAGGGGGAGAGGGAGAGCTAGAAAGAGATATGTGGCCTCCTGTACGCACCCCTCAGGGATTGAACCTACAACCAGGTATGTGCCCTGATTGGGGATCGAACCCTCAACCTTTTGGTGTATGGGACAATTCTCCAACCAACTGAACCACACCAGCCAGGGTTCCTGTGCCCAATTTAGAGGTATTGATATAGTGTAATTTTGTCAACATTTTCAGTCTTTTCCTTTCTAGGTAGAATTATCTAGGAGTCTGAGTCAAAGCAGAGCTTGACCTTTGTTAATCACATCAGGGGTGTATGGGAGAGATTGCAGCCTGAGCCTCCCATTCCCACTCCCACTGCAGTCTTTCATCTTTGCCATTCCATTGTGGGAGACTCCCCACCCCTGGCTTCACAAAGGAAACTCAGATCTTAAGAGGGCTCTCTAGTCCTACCTATTTCCAGGCAGGAGCTGCAGGGTGAGAAAAGGAAGGGGAAGGGGTCATACATAGGAAGCCTTTTCTTTTCAAAGTCCTTGGCTAGCCAAAGATCCTTACCTCCCTTTCTACTCTATCCCCCACAAAAATGATCCTAAGAAAGAACAAAGCAGACTGGTAATGGCCCAGTTTCCTCTTCCCTCTCAATCTTCTCTGCTTTCTACAGCGCTTTCTTGTGGGAAGGAACAGAATGAGCCCCACAGTGTCCCTTTGTAAAACATCAACAATCTCTTGGTTCAAAAACTCCAGAACCAAGTCTACATATTATTTGCATGTACTGTAAATATTACTGAGTTTTCCTTCAAATGCTAACATAGAGTTCTTGCATAGTAAATTAATCATTCTTAAAAGGGTATGCATTTGTTCCTGGCCTCTAGTCCTTTTGGTTTCTATTTAGAACATAGTACATTCATTCTTAGTTTTATCATTCTGATTGAGTTACTTGGGTTACCCATTTATCTGGTCTGCAAAATGGAAATAATAATCCTTGTCTTTCCACATGGGGGTTATTGTGAGGAGTTAAAAATGAGATAGTGGATGTAAAGTCATTTTATAACCTGAAAAGAACAGGTAAAAGTTTCAGATACTATTATTATTATTAAAATTATTCAGTACTCTGGTAGTACTCTGGTAATCAGAAAGGGATAAGGCATTTTCTAAAGGTAACTATAGGAGAATCTGATTTATTAATTTAACGTCACATGTCTTGAAAGACCCCTCTGTCCACTTCTGAAATTTTCTAGCGTACTGATGGTGGCAACCCAGTTCTGTCAATAAAACTATCTCAACCTGGACAATGCCAAGGTTCCAGCCCTACTGCCATGTGGTTAGAAATCTTGTGGGATTCAGCGGTGGGTGGGAGTGGAGGTGGGCAAGGGCTGGGAAGGCACTGCTATTTTAGGACCCTGGAACATCAGTGCAAGATGCTCCACTCTCCATTTTATAGGTGAAGAAACTGAGGTTCAGAGAGGTGCATGTCTGGCTCAGGACTCTCAGCAAGCTGCAGTTAGCAGGCTAGGTTGACCAGGGAAGGTCAGTCTGACAGCTCTGTGGCCAGAAGGCCTGCTCAGTCACAATGCCAGAGCAGTGGGCCCTGGAATGACAGCCTTGTTGGATCAGGAGCTGAACTACCTGTTACCCGAGACGTTCTGTCTCAGTCCAAAGAGAAAAGGAGGTTTTTAGCCTCCCAGGGTAGCAAAAGGCAAACATACTTGGTTAACAACAGCCCTTGAGAAAGTGACAAGAGTGTTGAAGAACACTGTACACACCTTTATCTGTGTTTTGCCTTTAACTCACCGCCTGGACTCTGGGTGGTTTTAAATAGCTGAGCTGCCAAAGCCTTGAATGGCCTCTTAGGGATTTATGAGAGCCTGGTCAGGTGCAGGAAAATGGGACTCACATCTTCCAGGCAAAGCCATGTGGGCCCCATGGACAAAAGATTCTCAGAAAGGTCAGGCTTGCTCCTGACAAGGTAGCAAAAACAAATCCCAGTACTTTCAAAACTCTGGAGCCTCATGGGGAATCAGGAAGGGAGTGGGGGGTGGGGGCAGCAATTTCTTTGGAGGGAAGCTGTGGCCAGAATAAATGGTCAAGGGGTGGGGGTGGGGTGGGGTGAGAGGATTTTGTTCAAAGAACCATCAGATTTAATTCAGCAAGTATTTATTGGTAGCGTATGGTATGTCCAGCCCCAAGCTGGGCACTCGTGACAGGGGACACAGGATACATTTGGCCTCTGCTTTTAATGAGCCAAGAGAATCAAAAGGCAGAAGCTGTGTTTACGGTCAAAGAGAAAATGCTCCAGAAGGAATAAGAAAAATCAGTGTGAATGAAGTCCTGAAGGGCGTCATGAAGAAAGGGACTCTCTTTACATTAGTTTATACTCTTTAGTGAGTGAGTGAACTGGGGAGGGAGCATTTTTGGATGGAAACTAGCCTGGGCTGAGGTAGGAAAGGGCACAGGAACATATATCCATTCGAGCCTCCTTTGTTGTACATGGACTGTGAGCTACAATCAGAATTTTACAGAGTAAGTGCTTCTGCCCTTAAGGATTGAGTATTGTCCATAGAGTCCCCCTGGGTCCCTGGAAGATGTGGCAAGGCTGCTTTTGCTGTCCTGCAAGACAGCGGCTTACACATTGCTAGTAAGCTGTGTCTTGGTTCAGGATGCGTCCTTGAGTAAAGCCGCAGCAAAACAATTTAGTGTTAAAGAGGATTCGAGAACCCTGAGCCAAGCCTTGCATAACATAGTGTAGCATAGTGGTTATCACTGCAGAGTCTGAATTTAGACTTGGTTTGAATCCTATCTCTGTAGCCTTTCATACCAATGCCATTGTCATTCACTTCTCTAAGCTTCAGTCTCCTCCCCTGTAAAATGAAAATGATAATCGTGATACTTAACTCACAGCGTTGTTGTAGCGATTGAGGCTGGGCCGAACGCATGGCTGGCACGCACAGCCCGTAGCAGCCATTGTTACAGCTTTGTGTTCCAGTTTGTTGCCAAGACCTGGTGTCGCAGTTGACTCTCTTATTTCCCAGATCTGGAAAGCCCTAAACAACCATTTCTTCCCTTACGTGCCCTTTGGGGGATCCCTTGTGGAGGGAAGAGTGTGGGAAGGGTGGCTGCAGGTGCGGGAGGGGAGGCCGCTCCAGGGCCAATGGGAAAATGGAAGCCCTACAAGAACTCTGCAGCTCCCTGGGCACCCTGCAAAATGCACAGGAGATAATTGGGAGACCTGGGTTCTGGAATGGACTCCACCCTACCTCACTAGGAGCTGCATTTTCCTAGACCACAGTTTCCTCATCTGTAAAATGAGGAGCTTAACTTACACCAGAGACTCCCACTTTGTGGGAGGGGGATAGGGTCCTCAGTTACAGTATGTGGTCCTTGGATTCAGATGCACACAGCCGGCAACCAAATAAATAATTCATCTTCCATGTAGGTGCTGAGCAAGTTTTCAAACACACACAGGTACTGCTGTAATTTTTAAACTACATACTGAAGGATTATTCACTGCACAGTGGCTTTTTATCAGCATGAAATTTTCATGCATTATTACTAAAAGTATAATTATAGGTCCTTGGAGAAATCCAAAAGTGTTTTTGTTTCATTTTGTTTTGTTTGCATGTTTTTCAAATCCTCACCTGAGAGAGAGTGAGAGAGAAAAGGAGAGAGGAACAGGAAAAGGAGAAATATCGTTGTACCTGCCCTGTTAGGGGCTCAAACCCACAACCTAGATATGTGCTCTGACTGGGAACCTGCCACCTTTTGGTGTACGGGATGATGTCCCAACTGAGTCACCCAGGCAGGGTCAAAGGTATTTTTGAAGTTTTAAGTCTGATAAGCTTGAAAAGTTTGGCAACTACTGAATCAGATAAAGGATAGAGTCAGCCTTTCTGGACCGTAGCTCTTCATTCCAGACTGACAAACAAGCACCCCTCCCCTTCTAACCTCAGCCCTGCTGAACAAATAGCAGTTACTAAAATGGGTCCTCCTGTAGTTGTGAAGACAACATGGAAGGAAGAGGGGCAGATAAGAAAGAGTCATGTTACTTGAGGAGAGGAAGACAACTTTTATAAGAAAATCTGGAAAATCCTCAGGATTCCATCAGTTTGGAGGTCTTTTTTTAAAAAGTGACCTGTCACTTCCCTGTATTTGTCATTGTTTCCCACTGCACATATGTTTGCAACACATGGGAAGTGGGAGGGGTCCTAATTCTCCTCACACCCTGTTCCCACCTTTATCCTCTAGGAAAATTTGTTGTTTTGTTTAACTTTTCAGGTCTGATAGAATCTGATAAAGAATCTGATAAAAGTAATAGACCCTTGTTCCAAAAAAGTGCAGCCACACCTACACATACATGTTTAATTTTACACACAATTTCAATGGATTTACCAATGCTGAGTTCACCATAAGCCTCCTAGGGGATTTGGGGTCCCCAAGTTAAGAAATTCTGCTCTTTTGTGCATTGCTTTCAGTAAGTTTAAATTTACCTTCTCCTGGTTTTTCATAGATAAAAGTTCTAAAAGTCCCACAGGACTTTTAATGGGATGTCCAAGTGTTCCCTTATCCAACTGCTACTACAGGCCTCCTAGACTCCGGAAGACTGACTCAGAAAAAGCTGTGTGCTCTAAGAGGGAGTGTCACAAAAACCCACTGCCTCAAAACTAGGTTTCTTTAGTAGCTGGTGTGAAGTGAATGGAACCAAGAAAGGGGCTAAGGAACAGAATCCCCTGGAGGGTGAAGAGTCCCTCCTGACTGTGCTATTTTTATATTTCCATCCCAACAACTGTGGGCCTGCAGGCCTGTAGTCCTTAAAATGAAAAGCTACTCTCATTTCTGGAGATGATCTCCCAGCTCGACTCCTCCTTCCACCTACCCTCTGGGGCAGCTTCCTTTTTACCTTCAGATCCTGTGTGAAGACACCTCTTCCTAGGGCTTCAGGCTGAGGCAGCCGACTCAGCCTGCTCAGCGCTGTGAGTCCCTGAATGAATGATCCCAAATCAGAGGAGGTTTTTCTCATGCATACAAAGTATAGCTCTGAATCTAAAAGCCTAGTAGTTATTTACCAACTTGAGCCCAAGCTCAGTTGGCCCAAGAGCATCCATCCTTACACTTAGTTTGCATCCAACCTGTACCCTGGGATGAATGAGAGAGTAATAGGTCTGGAGGTGTTTGGAGGAAAACCAGCAGGTCCACCAGTGAGAGTCCAGGCTGCCAGGCTTGGCTAGGGAGACCACAGTTTGTACCAGGCAAGGGAGGTTAATTCCCCAGATACCAGGATATTGGGCAATATTTCAAAGAATGAAATTCATTGCTATTACAGTCCTTCCTCTATCCCCATCCTGAACTCTATGTTCCATCCTTTTCCTCTACAATGTACTATGCAAATAATCCATTGTTCTCTATCTTACCCTGCTAGGTTCAATTCTAGGTTGGCTTTCTAGGACCCTAAATCTATAGTTGTCTAGCTATCTTTATAGATTGTGTAAGGGTATGAGCTCTTTGAAGGAAGATTGGAATTAAGATTCTTCTACTTAATTATTTTATATTTTCATTTTAATTGATTATTCTGTTACATTTGTCCCAATATTTTCCCCCTTTCTCCCCTCTTCCCAGCACCCTACTCCCTCCAGCAATTCCATCCCCCTGCCCCTTAGATCATGTCCATGGGGCACACATATGAGTGCTTTGGCTTTACCTTTTCCTGTACTATTCTTAACATCTCCCCGTCTATCCTGCACCCCCAACTATGCTTCTTAATCCCTGTGCCTTTCCCCCCTTCTCCTCCTTCCCAGCTGATACCCCTCCAAATGTTCCCCATATCTTTAATTCTGTTCCCTATCTGGTTGTCTGCTTAGTTTTTGTTTTTATGTTTTAGATTCTGTTGTTGATAGTTGTGAGTTTGTTGTCATTTTAATATTCATAATTTTGATCCTCTTTTTCTTAAGTAAATCCCTTGAACATTTCATATAATAAGGACTTAGTGATGATGAACTCCTTTAGCTTTACTTTGTCTGGGAAGCACTTCATCCGCCCCTTCACTCTGAATGATAGCTTTGCTGGATAGAGTAATTTTAGTTGTAGGTCCTTGCTTTTCATCACTTTGAATATTTCTTGCCAGGCCTTTCTTGCCTGCAAAGTTTCTTTTGAGGCATCAACTGATACTCTTATAGGAACCCCTTTGTAGGTAACTCTCTTCTCTTCTCATGCTGCTTTCAAGATTCTCTCTTTATCTTTAATCTTTGACATTTTAATTATAATGTATCCTAGGTCCTCCTTGGGTCTAGTCTGTTTGGGACTCTGTGCTTCCTGAACATGTATGTCTATTTCCTTCACCAAATAAAGGAAGTTTTCCTTCGTTATTTTACCACATAACTTTTCAATTTCTCGCTCTTCCTCTTCCCTTTCTGGCACCCCTATGATTCAGATATTGGCACATTTAAAGTTGTCCCGGAGGTTTATATGCCTCTCATTTTTTTCAATTCTTGTTTCTTTGTTCTGTACTGGTTGACTTTTGATTTCTTCCTTACATTCTAAATTATTTATTGAACCCCAGTTTCCTTCCCTTCATCCTTGGTTTCCTGTGGATTTTTCTTCGTTTCACATAGCCTAGCCTACCCTTCTTTCTTTCTGTATTTGTTGTATTTGAGCATAATTGTCAAGTCTGTATGCATCTTTTTTTTTTTTAATTTTATTGTTGTTGTATTACATCCATGCCCTTTTTGCTCCCCTCTGTCCCCCTCCCCACCCACCCATTCCCCCCAAAGTCAACCCCCCCCCGGTGTATGCATCTTAATCACCAGAATTTTGAACTCTGTGTCTGTTAAGTTGGCTGTCTTCTTGGCTATTAGATTAGCTATCTCTCTGTTGCTCAGTTCTTCCACTGGCACCTTGATCTGCTCCCTCTTTTGGGCCATATTTCTCTGTCTCCCCAGCTTGACAGCTTTCTGCGTTTGCCTCTGTGTCTTAGGCAGTTTTGTCACACTTGTTGGGTTGTAAGGGGCAGAGCCTTAGGAATTCATCAGTGTAAGACGACTGGTTTCACCACTTTGCGGTGCTGTATGTCAGGGAGGGGTCAGAGAGGGATCAATGCTGCTTACCCATTGAGACTGGCAGTTTCTTCCTCCACCCCAACCCCCACTGGTTTTCACAGTCAGAAGTAATATGGCACTATTTTTCCTGGTGCTGGAGCTATGGGCTGACCTGTCTGGCCCCAGGATCACTTCCTAGGTTTAAATGTATGACTGTATTTTTTGCTGCAGCCTCAGTCCCCATGCTACCACCATAGATGCTGGCTCTATATTTCCTGGTGTTGGAACTACGGGCTGCACGGTCTGGCCCTGGGATTGTTTGCCAGGTTTCAAAGTATGACTGCACTTTTTGCTGTGGCCTTGGCTTGAGTGCTGTGGCTACTGCTGCCTCTTTTTTTCCCTGGCTCCACCCCTTTCATCTGTCTGGCTATTTTTTTACTTCTTCATTTGTTGCACCTTCATGTAGTTTAACTTTCTGAAATTTCTGTGTTGTTTTTATTTAGTTTTGAAGTAGATGTAAATTTCTTCTAGATGTGAGGGAAATGAAGCATGTCTTGGCCACAAGTCTGTGTTTTATTTTTTAATTTAATTTAATTTGGTTTTTGGTGATTTTAATGCTATTTTTTCTTTTCACTTATTTCCTTACATTTATTGGGGTAACATTGGCTATTACCACTGTTTGATTTTTTAAATTACTTTACCCAATAAATATTTATGGAGCTCTAATTAAGTTAGGATATGAGATATGGGGGAGCATAAAGCTGCACTAAAATATGGGAAAATATAAGAATGAATACAATTTGGATTCTGCTTTCAAGAACTTGCTGTCTAGTGGAGGAAATAAGATGCAAAATAAAATGCCATATGATTTCATTTATATGTGGAATCTAAAGAACAAAATAAATGAACAAACAAAATTGAAACAGACTCATAGACACAGAGAACAAACTGCTGGTTGACAGAGGGGAAAGGGTTCAGGGGGACAGGATGAAAAAAGTGAAGGGGTTGAGAATTACAAATTAGTAGTTGCAAAATAATCACAGGGATATAAAATACAGCATAGGGCATATAGTCAATAATAATAACTATATATGATGCCAGGTGAATACTAAAAATATTGGGGGAACACTCTTTAAAGTAAATGATTAACCACTGGCTGTACACCTGAAACTAATACAAAATAATATTGAATGCAAACTCTAAATGAAAAGTAAAATTGAAAAGAATAAAAGTGAAAAATAATAAATCACAACATATGGAAAAAGTATTGTGATAAATATATTTTATATTAAAATGTTATATAAATAATTTGATATTAAAAATATTTTAAAATTATAGCTCTGTTACAAATTAATTTCTCAGACCTTTATCCCTCATATATAAAATATGATTTTTTATAAAGATTAAATGAGACAGTCTGTTAAAACATGTATTAGCACAGAGGCAGAGTAAGCAATTAATAAATGGTTGATATGATAGTAATTATCATATAACTCACATCATCGATATGTGTGGATAAAGTTAGAATCACCTCTCTTATTATAGAGTGTAAGCTATGGTTGGGCAGAAAAACAGTTTTTCTGTGTGTGTGTCTTCAGTGCTGACATAGCTTCTTATACCAAGGCAATCAAAAGAAAGGAATAGGTAACATGATAGGTGAGTAACTACAGTGTTAAATTATCATTAAACTTCAAAGAATGTGTCCTCTTCAATGAAGAAAGCTATTTTCTCGCTTGAAGTACTGTCTGTTCTTAACTGTACAATCACCCTAACTTGGCAGATATGGAGAGAAGTCCTGAGGGATGGTGGAGGCTGGTAGAGGTAGGGACAGGGTGGGTCTGTCCTCAAGACAGGACATTCACAGTTCCAGGCAACATTTGGGACTCCCTGGTCCTGGTAGGCATTAACCCGAAGTCACTAACACTTCTGGGCCTGTTTTTTTTCTTTTTTTTTTTTTAATTTAAAACACTTGAATTTTATATAGTAATAGAATACAGATTTTGAAAAGCACACTTTTGTGTACTATAATCACACACATTTCATCATGATAAGAAAATGCCTAAAATTGTGAGTCATTTGTAAAAGCAAAAATTCTTAAGCCTTGCACATATCTTATCTACCTCTACCCTTTAATTCTGGCTGAACATGGAAATCAAAGACTTTTTTAGACATGCTTATAGTACATACATTACCTATAGTAACATAATTAAAAAATGTGTTGGGCCTGTTCTTAATGTTCATGGTGTGAAAAGGTATGAAGCTTCCTAATGACCAACTTGATGCTTCCCTGGTAACCTTGGTCTAGGTCTGCAGATAGAACCTGGTTGCAAGAAGGCAGCATGAGCTAAGAGGCAGTACACAGTGGTAGTACACAGCCCTGCACTCCTGGTCTCTTTTCCTAATTATGTCACCCAAAACTAAGAAAACTTGAATATCCCTTTTCTTCTCTGCACAGGGCTTGCTAACCACCACATCTCTGAATACTGATCGATTACTACCCATGTGTGCCTCCTTCCTGAAATGTAAGGATGGGCTAAGTGCTACAGGGGCTGCAGGGAAGGCTGAGACAGGGGCCTGCTTTCAGAGTTTCACTCTACTAGAACAGAAAAGGCAACACTCTGGAAAAATACGGCATGTGATTAAGATATAAACAATGAAGTCAGACTGTCTGGTTCAAATACTGGCTTTCTTACTAGCTGACACTAGGCAATATTTAATCTTTCTGCATGTTGAATGCTTTATCTGTCAAGCAGGATTGATTAATAATAGCCTTGCTTTGTAAAGAGTACTATAAAGGGTCAGACAGTTTGTGTAAAATTCTTAGTAAAGTACTGGCATGTAGCAAGGACCCCAAATGTTTATTATTATTATTATTATAAAGATTTTATTAATTATTTTTAGAGAGAGGGGAAGGGAGTGGGGAAGAAAGGGAGAAAAACATCAATGTATGGTTGCCTTTCACCTGCCTCCAGCTGTGGATCTGGCTGGAGACCCGGCTTGCAACCTGGGTATGTGTCCTGGCTGGGGATCCAACCAGCAACACTTGAGTTCGCAGGCTGGTATTATCATCATCATCATCATCATCATAATTATTGTTTAGTTAAATTATAACATCAGACCTGAAAAGTAACATGTCAACAGAGAATTTTTCAGGCCATTCCCTTAGAGTTTAAGCTTCTTGTTCGAAGACAATCCATCCTTTAAGTTTACATATTCCCCTGCCACCCACCCTCAGTGCCTTGCATCCAAATAGGTGTTCAGATATTTTGGGGAACTATAATTAAGTACATTTCTAACTTCCAAATGAATGGAATAGGAAACTTAGTACAGTGAGGCTGGTAGTATGAACTGGCCAGTCATGGGGGTGCTTCATACAGAAGGTAAACTTGAACTAGACCTGACAGATTTGGCAGGAATTGGATGGATAAGGCAAAGCAAGAAGGACTCCAATTATAAAAGCCTAGAATAGGCTGGGGTTGAAGAGAGGCAGGAGTGACTTGATGGGCACAGCCATAGCATGCCACAGGAACACTAAGGATGTCACCACTCTGCCCAGAACCTGGGCTCTGAGTGTGGGGCCAGGCCTGAAGGTGGATCCAGAATTCCCTGGGGGTAGATTATGGGCTCAGTGACAAGAGCCCATCAGCTGCTCAAGAGACCCTTGCCAAAATCCCAGTTAGCAAGGTCAAGTCCTTCCACATCTTGTGCCAAACAGGAGGCCTCAGGGTGTAAGGATTGGGCCCAGAAAGAGGCCAATCACTAAGGCAGGGATCTGTAGTTTGAAGTCCAAGGCCAAGCATGTTAGAAGCCTGCATGATCACTTCACAGCTTTTTTTGATCCTCAGGCTGAGCTGATAATGATGTTCTGGGTGGAGAAATGACCATGGGTCCCCAAGCCTCTGACAGACTATATGTCATGACACTTTTCATAAGGGAAGCTGCATGTGGAATTTTTTTCCTTTCTGCATGTTCTCTGAGAATCTCTCTGAGGAGTCTCCCTTCCTCTCCCAGAAGGTAAAAGCCAGATCTTTCCTTTCCTCTGCATCTTCTTATAATGTCACATACAGGGAGTATTTGGCACCCAGGAGATGCTCTTCCTGTCCATAGTGCAGAATAACCGATATAACAGTTAATAGCATTCCTTCATTTTACAGACAAGGAAAGAAAAAAACATAATTACAGTAGTGCTTCTATAATATACACCATACACATTTTGCATATATTAACTCATTTCATCCTCACAATAATCCTATAAGATAGGAACCATTATTCAGAAACTTGCCCAAGTTCACACAACGAGCAAGCAGATCACGCTACTAGTAACATGGGATTCCAAACTAGGCTGTCTGGCTCCAACTGGCTGCTGTGTGATGCTACCTGGATGGAAATAGCATAGGTCTGATAAGAGGGAAAGTGGGAACACAACCCAAGAATCCTGTCTTCCGGGTATGCGTATGCAATGACCCTACTCAACACTTCACTGACTGTCTAGATGATGGAAAAAAGAATCTTCAGTCCCTAAGGACCTACCTCAATTTCTGTCTTCATATAACCCCAAGATGGAGTGAAATTTCACCAAACAGCCCCAGCCCCTTCCTCAGGAGAAAGAATGTACTGGGGACTGCCTACCTGCAAGGCCACTTTTTTTTTTTTTTTCCATTTTAAACAAAAGAGCATCCCTGTCTGGCATGGCTCGGTTGGTTGAGCCTCCTCCTGCCAAGCAAAAAAGGTTGCTGGTTTGATTCCTAGTTAGCACATGTGCCTAGATTGCTGGCTGGTCCCAGCTGGGGGTGGTTTGATTAAGTACATAAATAAAACCTCTCTCTCTCTCTCTCTTAAAAAAGACAACACCCAAAACTAGAGTTTTTGAAAGAAAGTGACTGGTCATAATTATAGGCAGAGTGGGCCATTGATTTCCAGAAGCAGGAAAGCTGCTTCTAAATATAGCCTGCAAAATGCATGTCCCCAAGGAGCACAGACCCCCACCCCGTTCAGGTCCCTCACTCCAAGGCTGGTGTGGGCACCTCAATGCAAATTCCCTTCTAAGAGGCCCCAGCTCAGCAGCACTCAGCTGCCCAGATCCAGGTGAGTGAGAGAAGGAAGATGGTCAGGTTTATGTCTAACGTTCTGAAAGGGAGAGAGTTCCTTCTCAGGGACATGCAAGAATCAAGGGCACATTTAAAAACATTTACAGGGGGAATGGGTGGGTGGAGAGGGGGACAGAGGGGAGCAAAAAAGGGATGGATGTAATACAACAACAATAAAATTAAAAAAAAAAAAAAAAAAAAAAACATTTACAGATTCCTTCAACTGTAGAGTGAGGATGGGGTTAAGCTCTGGAGATCTGGGCAGGTGGAGAGGGAGAGGCAAACACAAAAGGATTTGTGGAGGAGGACTCAGCAGCCATCCCTGTCTTACATAGCCTTGGGACCAGGCCTATTTCTATTTCTAACCCAATGCCAGGCACTTGAGTATTTGTTGTTTTCCACCTAGCAATTTAGAGACTGAACTGGGTATGCATATAACAGAACAGGATGCTCCCTGGACAAAGGTTCTGAAAGAAAACCAAAACGGAAGACTGGCCCCCACGCCCCCGCTGGACAGTCTAATGACCCTTGGGTAATGTTCAGACATGCATGGGCATCTGCAATTTTACTCACCTGGAGTTGCTTCTACCTCCTGAGCCCTGGATCAGAAATGGGAAGTGCAAAGCCTCTTCTTGTGTTGTACGTGGGTATTGTTTCTAATCATTGTGATTCACAATCCCCCGCCCCCCGTTTTTTTTTTTTTTTTTTTTTTTTTTTTTTTTTTTTTGCTCCTAACCAATTTTCAGTTAGAGGGGAAAGAAAGTGAAAAGAAAAACACCAAAACGTAAAGGTTTCTCAGAAATTTTACCTGAAACTCCTAGAAGGCTGGAATTTGGTATGCAGATTTCTGCAATACCCCTTAGGAGGCTGAGTTCACTGTACACCCTTTAAAATAAGAGATTTTTTCACCACTCCAAAAGTACACCAGAAAGACATGCAGATAAGAGAAGGTAACTAGTGAGGAAGACCAAAATATTTGGTAAGGATGCTCCAGTTTGGGAAAGTTCAGCTGAAGTAACAATTTGTGGGTAGAACATTAGATGGGAATTGGCTGCAGAATTACCAATGGATTGAAGGCTACTCAGGCTCAGGATATGGAAAAGAATTTAGCTAGGAGTCCTGTGCACTCAGAGTTTAACGGCCTCTGCCCTAACCAGCCCCATAGTGTCTAAGGCATGACCAGTAAGTAAAACCAGAGATTCCATTCAGCAAAAGCAGACAGGAAAACAAATCTCTTTTCTTTGTTTATCCTGGTTGAAAACCAAGCACGGTAGCCATCTGTAGAAATTCCAATGTTGGGAGTGCTCAGGCCCGGATGGGAGTTTTAAAATACAGGCAGCCTCTGGCCACAGGGGAAATCAACCTACTGGCTCCTCACATGCCATTGTCCAGACTATGCTCTGGAATGTTCGTAGGGTCCTTGCCTCTCCCTTGAGTCTAGCCCAGAGGACATTGCTTGCCCTTTCTTTTCCAGTGACCCTCCCAAATGTCAAGACTTAGCATACTTGTCTGGGACTGAGCACCCTGAATCACTTGTGTGTATCACAAGTAATTTCCAGCTGTCTTGGGAGAAAGGAGTTGGCCCTGACAAAGCTCAGCATCTAGTTGGGGAGTGGGGAAAGCGGGGAGAAGGCTCTAAAGATCAACTGCAGTGTCTCCCAGTTTTCATGTACCTTTTCTGCAAAGACAAATTCCATTTGATCCACTAACAGTTTTAGAAAACTTGACCTTTTACAAAAATGAAGAAACTAAAATTATAGCTTTGCCTGTATCTTGGATGCTTTGGAAACATGGCACCACAGTGAGGCAATCTAGAAAGAGTGCCAAACCAAAGCAGAGCCAAGAGTGAGAATTTCATGCCATTAACACAAAAGGTTAGAGGGCTGAGTTGAGCTTGGGCAAAATCTCATAGGATCTTAGGTCCAGGGCATTTTCCAACCGTGGATATCAATAAAAAGTTTTGGAAGTACCTCAGTCTGCTATTGGACCTGGGGCAAAGATCTACTGCTTTTCTTCCTAAGGAAGTCAGTCCTATGAGAACTGAATCAATTCCTCCTCTCTAATAATCTTTCTCATAACCCATCCTGGACCAACCTAACTACAACAGTTTTCCACTCCTCTGTTAGAATAATAATAATAATAACAACAATAATGTCATTTAAGAACTTTAAGGCTGTCCTAGTTATTTAAAAAGCCTAGTTATTTTAAAAGCCTACGTAATTTAGCCCTACCCCACATATACACCAGTGTTCTCCCCCACACCCATCTGGCCTTCTCACTATCCCCAAGTAGCTTACTCATTCCTGCCATTGCATTTAAAAAAAAAATATTTTATTTATTATTTTTAGAGAGAGAGGAAGACAGAGAGGCAGAGAGAGAGAGAAAAATCAATGTATGGTTGCCTTTCACCTGTCTCCAGCAACAGACCTTTGGGATTTTTTTTTTTTACCAACTATTTCAATTTTAATTTCTCCCATCTCCAATAATTATCAAGTCATAGATAGACGGATATAGATAGATAGATATTGTAGATAGATGGAGCCTCCCCAACTATACTGTGAGGCAACCTGATTATACATTTTATGTTACAGTGCCCCATATAAATTGTGCTCAATAAATAACTATCGATTAACTGCAGTCCTTCTATGAGTTAAAGGCTAAGCGCACACAAAATCAATCTCATTTCCATCCTGTGGGATTTCAAAACAACGTGATTTGCAAGCATATTTGGTTCCTTTAAGTTTGGTAACAGGGAAAGCATGTAGAGAATGGTTGCACCCAGGAGAGTAAGGGAGTCAGTTCAAGATGGAATAAAATGCTTGCTCACCACCGGCAATTTGAATGCTTATCTGAAAATCGGGTACCTCCAACATGTTTCACTCTTCCTGGCATTCCAACCCAGGGCACCGTAATATGAAATACTTTTGCCTTTAAGACTTTTCTCTTCATTCTCTTTTTTTGAGGGAGTGGGTATAAATATGATAAAGAGGTTGAAAAATCCCTATACTTCTTAAAATAGAACACAGCAGGCACATAGACCAAAGTAAAAAAGTACAGAAATGATAAACCAATGGGCAAAGGGTAGTTTTTTCAACAAGTGGTGCTGGGAAAACTGGATATTCCCACACACAAAACAATGAAATTGGACCTTTACCTTATACGATTTACAAACATTAACTCAGAATGATTCAAAGGCCTAAACTTAAGAGCTAAAACAATAAAACTCTTAGAAGGAAACAAAGAAAAATGTTCATGACACCAGATTTGGCAATAATGTCTAGGATATGACAACAAAAGCAAAGGCAACACAAGAAAAAAATAAGTAATTTGGGTTTCATCAAAATTTAAAACTTTTGTGCATCAAAGGATACTGTAAGAGTTTATTCTTACAAAAAGACAACCCACAGAATGGAAGGAATATATGTCAATAATATGTCTGATAAGGGATTAATATCTGGAACTTACAAAAATCTCCTATAACTTAACAGACAGAAAAAAATCCCAAGAACGACAAAGAATCCAATTCAAAAATGGACAAACAACGTGAATACACACTTCTTAAAGATATACAAATGGTCTATAAGCACATAAAAAGATACTCAACATTATTAGTCATTAACAAAGTGCAAATGAAAACCACAATGACATAGCACTGCTTATTCATTAAGATAATTATTGTGAAGAAAGAAAGAAAGAGAGAGAAGGAAGGAAGAAAAGAAAAAAAGTGTTGGTAAGAATGTAGGGAAATTGGAAGCCTTGTGAGAATTGGAAGCTGGTGAGAGTATAAAATGATGCAGCTGCTGTTGAAAAGAGTATGGTGATTCCTCACAAATTTAAACATAGGTCTTATATGTTTAAATATATATATATATATATATATATATATATATATATATTCCTAAAAGAACGGAAAGCAGGAACTTACACAGATACTTGTACACCAGAGTCCATAGCAACAGTATTCACAATAGCTGAAAGTTAGTTAGACAACTTAAGTGCCCATCAACAGATGAATGGATAAGCAAAATGTGAAAATACTATTCAGCCTTAACAAGGAGGAAAATTCTGATACATGCTGCAAAATGGATAAAATGTGAAAACATTATATTAATAATATGCCAGACTCAAAATGACAAATTCTATCTATATGAGGTACCTACATAGGCAAATTCATAGAAAGTAGAATGATGGTTGCCAGGAGCAGGGAGGGGGTTGAAATGGTGGGTTATTGTTTAACAGGTATGGAATTTCTGTTTGGGATGATGAAAACATTCTGGAAAGAAAGAGTGGTAGTGGTGATGGTACAATGTTATTAATGTACTTAATGGCAATGAATTATATACTTAAACATGGTTAAAATGGTAAATCTTGTGGTACAGATATTTTACCACAATAATTTTTTTTTAAAGCATCAGAATCCAATCATGAGGAAATAGTCAGACAAATACAAATTGTGGCTCATTCTCTAAAAGGACTGATCCATAGTCTTCAAAACTGTCAAGCTGATGAAAAGACAAAAGTGAGACTAGAGGACTGCTACAGATTAAAAACACTTCAGAGACAGGACAGACAAATACAGGGACTAATTCTTGTTTGTAATTTAATTTTAAAAATGGAAAAGAGCCTGAAATTTAAAAAAAAAAAAAAGGAAAGGAAAGGAGCCTGCAAATAGATAAATAAATAGGGAAAAGACCTATAGAGAGCATTGTTGTGTGAATAATTGGCTAAAGTGAGTAAACAGTGTATCAAAGTTAAATTTCATCTGAGTGATACTGATATTAGGGTTATATAGGAAGCTATCTTTTTAAAAAAGATATACGTTGAAGTATTTAGGGATTATGTCCACGACTTACTTTCCAACGGGGAGGGGTTTGTGAGGTGGGATTGTGTACTGTAGAAAGAGATACAATAAATATGGCAATATTGATGAATATAGGTGAAGAGTCATTGTACTAGTCTTCCTGCTTTCCTGTATTAGAAAATAAAAAGTTAGAACTTGGAACAGTCATTTTGGTTTCCAAGTGATCAGGGAGATGCTGACATTTTGTCACTCTGTGAGCAAAATGTTGATCTTGTTGCTGCCTTGGGTTATCGGTTATCCTGTTTTACTGAACTCAGGCTTGAGGGTTGCCAGAAGGAGCTGAGAGGTGATTATTTGGGAAGTGATTTGAGGGAGGTTATTGTCTATGCCACTTACCTTGACCACTTCAGGATCTACTGTGTCGTGTTCTTATGTATATCAAGGTTTTAAGTCCCCAAGGACTTATAACCTTCCTTCCTTCCTCCAACATCCCTAACCCCATGCTTTATACAGAGCTAACATAGTAAATGCCCAGTAAATAGTTTTCTGTTATTGACCATATAGAAAGAAAGGCATGTGTAGAAGTATAAGTGGTTAAGGATGGGGTCAAAAGGTTGACTCCAACTAAGGAATTAAAAATGCTGCTGGGTAGGGCCTTGCAGAAGGAATGTCAAGTGTGGGCTTTAACACAATCTAATTCTCTTTGGCAACCAGGTGTTACTGACTTAGGTGGTGATTAGTGCTTAGGGTGGAGTTAAAAAAAAAAAAAAATGCAGCCTTGGCAAAAGCTTATGAATACCTAAGCACAGAATGTCCCCATCTTGGCCCTATGGTGCAACTGTTCTCACAGCCCTGTGAATTCTTCCCAAGAAGCAGAGCCAAACAGTAGTCTGAGGACCTCTGAAAAAGGAGTACCCATTCTGGTTCCCGGTGCAGAGTTGCTATGCCTTGAGGGATCTGCACCACTTGGGCTTCAAGGAGAACAACCTGAGGAACATCAGCCGTTATCAGAAGCTGGAAATGAGAATGGTGCCCTGCACTGCTTTAGAAGGAAGGTGTTGCCCACATGCCGAGCAAGTTGCATGGGAACACCTAGGCCTGCTACATTCCTCCCCCAGCGGAGACACCAGCGTGCTGCTGTGTTACAGCTTGTTAAGGGAGTGTAGACTTGTCCTTCCTGTCTTGAGTAATTTTTCAAGAGGCTGGAAGAAATAATGGGTAAATTTTGTTCTCTGTCTCAGCCAAGACTTCCAGGAGGCAGGCCCTCAACTCCATTTTTATATACAATGTGTTATTTCCTATGAAATCACTATACTACATAGCAGTTAAAAGGATGAGGTGGAGCTACATATTCTGGCATGGGGAGATTTCCAATTCATATTATTGTGTCAAAAAAAAAAAAAAAAAGGCAATTGGGCAGAGTATGGAACCCTTTCTATAGAAGAGACTAGTAAAAGAAATGAGGGCTTGGTCCATATATCTGTATACTTCCTTCCCTACATACTCTTAGTCACAGACATTGTTATAAGTATACTGGAACGAGGTAATTTCCTGCATTTTCCTTTTCAAAAGGAATTGTTACTATTAAGCAAGTAATATGTGTCAGGCAGCTAGCATAGGACTTACCACACTAAGTTACAATGAGGTGGCACTTATATGGGGCAGGCATTGTTCTTAGTGTTTTACATAAGTTAATTTGTTCCACCCTCATAATTGTTCTATGAGAAATAGGCGCATAGAGGTTAAGTGATTTGCCTTAGCTTAAATAGTACAGTTAGAAGTGGAAGACCCAGGATTTAAACTCAAGCAGTCTAGCTCCTGCATTCTTAACCACTATACTGATAATGTTCAATAACTACTCTCCTATCCCTACCACTTTCCTCCCTTCTCTGGGTTTCTATACCTTTCATATACCTCAGTGGTGGCACTCAGAACATTGTGTAAGAATTAACTAAAAAGGAAAAAAAAATCCCATTCCTCACCCTAACCTACTACTTCATCTATGGATTTGAAGGTTTGAGGTACCTATAAGGAGCTACTGATGCCTTCTGGAAACTATGTGTGGATTGTCACTTTGAGATCTTGACCATTTGCCATGACTGTATTTAGTCATGTGACATACATAGATTTCCCCCAAGTGCCCCCTGTGTATGGTTTTAGTCCCAGTGTGGATCATATCAAGTAGAACCTCAGTTTAATGGACAGGGCTGATAATGGTCCTGATGTCATGAATTATATGGGGGGTAGGAGGTAGATCTGGTAACTTTTGAGGATCCCTGGTAGGTGTAAGGTTTCTAGGATTCTGATTCTTGGCTCCCCAAAGCCCTGAGGCCTTATGATTCTTGCTGCCTGAAAGCAAATTCAGAGGCTTTGCCACAGGCCCTGTTCCACATTTAGCACTATTCCAGATTAAAGCAAGGCACCTCAAATTTGTCAGACCCATTGTCACAGCAATATGCATCCCCAGTTCACACATGGAACATTTGCTCTCTGGCAGCCGAATGCACTTGGAACTGGCAGTGATGATCTCATAAAGCAGGAAAGCTGAGCAGTTGGTCAGATGATTAACACATTGTTGAGATGGAGGAGTTGAGTATCATTTAACGAAAATATCTGGGCATTGCAGAATCAGGAGTTTCCAGACTTGAGGGCAGCCTAGCAGCCATCACAACCAACTTCCATATCTTATACCTGTGGAAACTGAAGCTTTAAGCCAGGGGAAATATTTTTGGCCTGGAAAAAGTTAAAGTGTAGTTCTAATGCAACACATGCTGGAGGAACAGCACAGTGGTTGCTGAGGCCTCCCTTTCAAAGACTTCAGGACCTTCAGTGCTCAACTAGTTATCAACTCATCTCATGGGCTTGGTAACTTCTATTCCACTTTCTCTTTTCACAGTATATATATTTTTTAAGTTTTAAATGTCCAGATTGTACTGTGCTTATTCGCATGTGAATGGAGAATCATCCCCATGCCAGCCCCCTATGGCTCCAGTGCTGCAGAATTCTCCTCCCCACTTCAGTACCAGATGGACAGAGAAGGTTTTAGGCTGGAGATGGGAATAAGTACTGATCTTCATAAGCATTTGCATATCCTGTATCTAAGGATCTTAAAGTATGGGTCCTCCAGGTGTTGTTTAGGCTTTTTTCTTATGTAATTCTGTTCATAGACAAATTGCTTATATTATTAACTAATAAAAGCCAGACATTGCCTTACTGATGTTTCATCAGAACAAAACCCCTGTCTTCTATGTGTATAATGCTCTCTGGTTTTCAAAGCTATCACTTATACCTTCTTAAACAGTCTTACCCCCTCACTGAGAAGGGGGTTGTTCTTGGGCATGGGATGTGTCCATTCCGTGGGTGCACATAGGCAGCACCTGGGAGGTTGTTGTACTTCTAAAGCACTCTGAGCACCTGAAAGTGACTGCACTGAGTTGCTCCTCATGTCTCACTTTCCATTTCTCTAGATTGATGTTACTTATGACTGATTTGCAGGTGATTTCCAATTGGTGATGCTTTGGACAAATAGAATGCCTTGTTCTTTCTCTGCAGGGTTCACCATTTGAGCCATTTGAAAACATTTTTTCAATATACATATTTTAAATGGACTGATTTCAAAGAATGAGAGGAAGGAATGGGAAGTCAGACATTGTTTGCTGTTCTTCTTGTGTGTGCCCGGACCAGGGATTGAACTCACAATCTTGGCATATCAGGATGATGCTCTAACCAACTGAACTACCCAGCCAAAGTGAACCAGTTCAAATCTTACCACTTGTGACAGCATGGATGGACCTAGGGGGTGGCAAAGGGTCAGGAGGATAGAAGAAGGAATGTGCCCTAAGCTAGGAAGCTTCTCATAGAAATCAGGAAAGAATTCCAGATCACTAGCTTTGTTAAGATCTCTTTAACAAAGAAACAGGCTCTAGGGGAAATCCTTTCTAATCTTGCTCTAGAGTTAGGTTATTTCCTAGTCTAGCCCCCCAAAACATCTTTGATGTGTTCAAAGAGAAAACCACAGGCTCAGAATGAAGCTACTTATGCTAAAGCCCATGACATTGAACCCAGATTTAGTACCTGACTTACAGTTTTAACCTTCCCTGGGAATGGAATCTTAATCTGTTAGTCTGGAACTGTCTGATCAGTACCATGGAGGTAATCTGTTTCATGGGCCCTCCCCAATCCACTCCTCAAGGAAATTGAGGAAGTCTGCCCGATGAGACACTCCCCTTCCCATAAGGGAAAGTAATGAAACAAACCTTTTTTTTTTTCCTTTTACTAATAACTTTCTTTTTCAATTACAGTTTACATTCAATATTTTTTGTGTTAATTTCAAGTGTATAGCATAGTGATTAGACAATAACACACTTTACAAAGTGTCCCCCGACCCCTCAATATTTCCAATATCCACCTAGCACTATACATAGTTACATTATTATTGGCTGTATTCCCTATGCTGTACTTTATATCCCTGTGACTATTTTGTGACTACCAATTTATACTTCTTAAATGCTTCACCTTTTTTACCTAGCCCCAAACCCCTAAACCCCCTTCCCGCTGTCAATCAATCTGTTTCAATTTTGTTTATTTCATTCTTTAGCTTTTTTTTTTTTTTTTTAAAGATTTCATTTCACTACTTTTAGAAAGAGGGGAAGGGGGAGAGGCAGAGAGGGAGAGAGACATCAGTGTATTGTTGTGTTTCACCTGCCTCCAGCCACAGACCTGGCTGGAGACCTGGTTTGCAACCTGGTTATGTGCCCTGGCTGGGGAATCGAACCTGCGATCTTTGGGTTCGCAGGCCGGCACCTTATCCACTGTGCTACCAGCCAGGGCCTCATTCTTTAGCTTTTACTTACATGTAAAATCATGTTATTTATCATCCTCTGACTTATTTCACTTAGCATTATATTCTCTAGGTCCATCCAGGCTGTTACAAATGGTAAGGTTTTATTCTTTTTTTATGACCACAACTTTTTTATGCACTGGTTTTTATGCACTCTATTGGACACTTGGGTTGTTTCTGTATCTTGGCTATTGTAAATAAGGCTGCAATGAACAAATGTCTGCACATATTCTTCTAAATTAGTACTCTGAGATTTTTGGAAATCTATACCCAGAAGTGGAATCATTGGGTCACATGGTTTTCCATTTTTAATTTTCTGAGGACCCTCCACATATCTCTCCACAGTGGTTTTGTTAGGTAGAATTGATTGTAAACCAAGGGAGGGAGGAGAAGGAAGACATGTCTCACCCACAACTCAGCAGTCTGGGGCCTGGTCCAATAATATTTCGAGGTGTTTCAATATCATAAGAAACACCATACTAGAGGGGAACTCTTGAAATTCTGTATGTATCATTTCCACTATCTGGAAAGGAAGCCTTTTGAAACTATTCATCGTAAGGTCTAGAAGGGGGAAGAAGAAGGGATCTACAGTGCCCAAAGAAAAAGCCCATGAAAAGCTCTGGTTAATTGCCTGTTGCTGGTCACAATTTCAGAAGGGGGTCTCTAGTGCATACAGAAAGAGCCCATAAATAACTTTGGGTAACTTCCATAACTGTAACTGCCTCCTGTCATGCATGGATCTGTTTTTTGACAAGATGAACAAGGGTAACCTGGAGCAACTAACAGACACACACGCACACACACGCACGCACACACACACACATTTACGCTTAGAGTCACATCCCCAGCTCCCCACCTCTGGGAGAAGCTGGCACCACCTTTACCCATCAATCAATATGTAACTTCTTCACCCCACCCCCTCCTGCCAACTATACACTATGTGTCCTCAGAACAAAGGACCTGATGCTCTTGTTGCCCCTGCTCCTGCTCCCCTTGCTTTTTGCCACTCAAGACCTTGCCTTTCTCCCCCACCTTGGCAAGGCCCTTTTTCTTCTATATGAACATATCACTAATAAACCCTGCTTACATACTAATAGACTTGCTGATCTTTAATTCTTTACTGCAGTGCAAGAAGAACAACGTTTCTCCTGTAACAGCTTCATTAATCCCCATCTCCAATATTGCACCAGGGCTCCCCTTTCTCCGCATCCTCACCCTCACTTGCTATTTGTGGATTTACTAATCATAGCCATTCTGACAGGCTGAGGTGATATCTAACCCTGGCCTTAACCTGCATTCCCCTGACCATGGTAACTTTCTTGTTCCCACCAGTTTCTACCTAGAAAAACCTCCCATATTGTATGCTCAGCTCTACTTGCTGGATGGCATGCTACCCAATTTGTGAATCACTCAATTTAGCCAATTAGATTTTCAAATTTATTTGATTGAATTTGTGTTAACAGAAGCTTTAAGGTAGAATTTAGCTGAACAATGCATTCTACAACATAGTCCTGGCATAGGCCTCATCCAGAGTATGGCAAGGTAAAAGTGCTCACTTAGAGTCAACTATCCCAGGACATGAATCCCAGTTGAACCACTTACTATAGCTGTGACATTCAGCAAGTTGGCTTTTCTGAACTTCAAGTTTTCTCATCTGTAAAATGGGGTAATGATACAATTGTCCAGAAATACCCAGAAGAATTACATGTCAGGTACCTGCTTCACAGTAGGTGACTGCTCAGAAAGTGGTAGCTATTATTAATAACAGAAAGCTTATGGGAACCTAAGCATGAAATCAAAGGCTCCTCTGCAAATAAGGAACTGAAATAGCTCTGAGTGGGCCCCACCCACCGGATCAGCAAGGCCCCTCCCGAGGGGAGAGACAGGAAAAGGCCTCTCTGCCCTCCCAGCACCCAAAGCCTGACAGCCAAAGGCTGAGCCCAGCTGGAGGTGGGAGGGGGTTATTTCGCTTTCGAAAAATTTTAGAGGACTGCTCTCAATCTTCTGCGGAGAGGGAAGGAAGAGATAAGCCATGGAACTAAAGCTCTAAGCCAAATACAAGGAGGGCCCCAGGGCCGGATGGGGGAAGGGTCCTTTAGGCCAGCTTCCACCTTCGCAGCCAGCTTAGCAACAGTCAGCTGATTCTCTGCGAGGCCTCCCCATGGTCCCGCCCACCTCCTGTCCCGCTCCCCCGGAGTCCCGCTCGCCCGGCTTCTGGGGCCCAGTTGGCCCGCAAGCCCCGGCCAGTCCGGTCTCCTCTCAGCCAATCAGCGGCGGCACGACCGCTTGGTCTTCCCGCCTTGCCCTGGCTTGCCCCGCCCCCGGGCCCTCCTTCGCCCACAGGCCCCTGCCAGTCGTTCAGAGTCTCCTCCCAGCCAATCAGCGCTGGTCCCACGGCTCGGTCTTTCCGCTTGGTGTTGGCCGGCCTTTCCGGGACCAGTTTGGGCGGGGTAGGCCGGCTCTCTGCAGCGGACATAGTCCTCTGCTTAGGAAAAGAATATTCTTATTTCCACGGAGGTCTCGGCTACGGAAGGCACCACTTGGGGACAGGCAGTTTGGCGGACGTTCCTCGTGGCCGCACGGTGCCGGCTCCGTTCAGGAGCTTTCAGAGCGTCTATTAAGGGCTGTTTAGGGCTCGGAAAAACATTGCGCCTTTTTTCCCCTCCCAAAACGCCTCCATCGGTGACACTTAACTGATCCCCTCCTTTCCAGCTAGTTCACAGTTCACAACACGATTGCAGCCTATCTCAGCCTCCCAGTCCAGGTTGGGGGAGTGGGGAAAAAGGTGGTATTTGTAAGAAGAAACATTTTACAATGTCAATGCTCCATCCGCCAGTCCTAAATCCATCCAGCCGCTACAAGGGGCACACACTAGGGAGACTAAAAGAGACACGTGATTCTGCCCCTTCTCTGTGTCTAGAACTTTACTTTTGTCCTCTCACTTAATCCTCACTAAAACCCTTTAGGGAGGTGAATCATTATTCTAGTTCTGGAAATGAGGAAACAGGCTAGTGAGGATGTGGTTCGCAATGAGGGGGCTTATCCCTGGATGCCAAATACTGTAGACACCAATCCCCATGGTTCCCCTGTTTGCTTTGAGAGCAGACATCAAGGGAAGTGGATATGCACTTCCTAGAGTTAAGTTAAAGGCCTTTCCAGGTCCTCTCATACCTGGATGCAGTCAGGCAACTGAGAACACTTTGTCACTTTGCAGAGGAATCTTGAGTTACTGAAACACCTTTCAGGTCGTAGAATAAATAGCACTTTCCTTGATCCCCACAAGCCTGGTACACCCGCCTCCTACAGGACTCATGCATCCTCTTTTGGTAGCCCTTATTGCAACTGCCTATTTCTTTATCTCCTTCTGGATGGAGAGAAGCTACCTGAGTGTAGGAACCCCAGCTTGACTGTAACCCTAGCATTAGGCTGAAGTGCCAGGTCCAGGTCCCAGGATGCCAGTGTTCCCCAGGAACTCTGTATGCACACCACTGAACTAGAGTTTTGAAGGTAAAAATAAGGTGTGAAAGAAAACAGGACAATGTTGCAAACCTGACCTTTAAAAATCATGACACCCTGGCTGGTGGCTCAGTGGAAAGTCGCCGGCCTGCGAACCCAAGGTCGCTGGTTCGAATCCCAGCCAGGGCACATGACCAGGTTGCAAGCCAGGTCTCCAGCCAGGTCCATGGCTGGAGGCAAGTGAAAGGCAACCTACATTGATGTTTCTCTTTCTTCTTCTCTCCCTTCCCCTCGCTCTAAAAATAATAAAATCTTAAAGTAAAAAAAAAAAAAAATCATGACAATAAGAATGGCTATCATTTATTGAGTATTTACTATGTAATAGGCACTCTAGTTAAGTAATTTCCTTTGTTTTAGAAGATTTTATTTATTTTTAGAGAAAGGAGAAAGGAGGGAGAAAAAGGGAGAGAAACATCAATGTGTGGTTGCCTCTAGCAACCCCAACTGGTGACCAGATCTGCAACCCAGGCATGTGCCCTGACTGGGAATTGAATCAACATCCATTGGTTTACATGTTGGCGCTCAATCCACTAAGCCACTCCAGCCAGGGCTAATTCAGTGATTTTTAACCTGTGTGCTAGAGCACACTGATGTGCTGTGAGAATTTTTAAAATACGTAATACCTGGCTATTTAGTCAGGGGTATTGGCCTTTTTCCCCCTTAGATTTGCCAAATCAAAAAATGACAATAGACAACACAATAGCCATCCAGTATGAATGCCCTGTCTTGAACTACAAATGCATAGGTTATATGATTGAGTTGCATCTTATGGATCATGTGGCATAACTAGGTTGCAGCTGATTAATTCTTGGTACTAGAAATCCTTATAGACAAATAAATATAGACACTTAATTTTTCTAAAAGTCACATTGGAGCAAAAAAGGCAGGTGATTGCTTTTTTTTGGTACATCAATAAAAAATGTACATTTGTTTCTGTCAGATTGGCAAAAATATATACTTTTGATGAGCTGAAGAATTAGTGTATAGTTTATATGTGCCATGAGATTAAAAAAAAAAAAAAAAGGTTGAAAATTGTTGTCTTTCCCTAACTGATGTGGCTTAGTGCAAAGGAAAAGGTTGCCTGGTCAGGGCACATGCCTAGCATGTAGATTCTGTCCTTGGCTGGGCTGTGTACAAGAGGCAACCAATAGATGCTTCTCTTTCATATCAAGTTTTTCCTCCCTCTCTTTCTCCCTGTCTTCCCCCTCTCTAAAAAATACATACATACAGATGTACAGACATAAATATAAAAAGAAAAGAAAAAAAAAAAGTTGTTCTGAGTCCTTTAATGCAGTGCTCCTCAAACTTCAATGTGCATCAGAATCGTGTGTGGATTTTGTTAACCTGCAGATTCTGATTAAGTGTGTCTGGGGTGGTGCCTGAGATCCTGTACTTATTACAAGCTCCCAGGTGATGTTCCATAACTCATACTTGGTGTAGCAAAGCTTTGGTGTACTAAAACTTAATTTTTAAATGTTATTTTAAAAAAGATTTTATTTATTTATTTATTTTCCAGAGAGAGAGAGAGAGAGAGAGAGAGAGAGGATGGGAGAGAAGCAGAGGGGGAGAGAAACATCAATGTATGGTTGCCTTTCACCTGCCTCCGGCCAAGGACCTGGCTGGAGACCTGGCTTGCAACCTGGTTATGTGCGTTGGCTGGGGAATCGAACCTGTGACCTTTGGGTTCGCAGGCCGGCACCTTATCCACTGTGCTACCAGCCAGGGCCTAAAACTTAATTTTATCTTTCTTAATAGCCATACAAAGTAGGGATCACTACTACTCCTAGTTTACACACAAAGAAACTGAGGATAGGCATCTATGAATTTAGATCAAAATAAATACGTTTCTGTGCAATGAGAGAGGGGAGAATGGTATAAGCAGGGTACAGCTGAAGAAGAAGCAAAATTCTTGACAGAGGAAGTAGTATTTAAAAAAGCCTAGAATGCAGCAGAAGTGGATAGGGCCACATAGAATGCTTTTTCACCCATTAGGCATCATATGCACACTCCTTAGGACGATGAGTTTTCCAAAGGCCCCAAATATTTGAGACTTGGAAAAAAAAACTATTGGCACCTACATATGAAAACTAAACATTTAATCATTCAGAAAGTCAAATAATGAAAACCCTTTCAGAAGTTTTACATTTTTAACTTTCCCAACTTAAAAAGTTCACATTTAGAAAGCGATGGAGGTACATTTTAATACATTTTACAAAATATAGGGTAGGGCTTCTCAAGTGTAGGGGCCTACAAAGGACAGCATAGGCCTTGGCCACGCTGGGTTTGGATGTAATCCTGAGGGCAGCTGGGAACCAGTGACAGAAGCAGGGATAATGTTCTCTGTGGCTGCAGTGAGGAGAATGGATTGGACGGAAGCCAAATTGAAGGCCCAGAGGCTAGAACCAGATAGGTGTTTATAGTCTCCAGACTGCAGGACAATCTCTCCTCCTTGCCAAGATTAACAAAAAATGATAGCATTATACAACCCAATTATTCTTTGATTTCTCAGGGGCCCAATGTGACTCAGCATTCTAAATTTACTTAATATTTGGGAACAAAGGTTGTGCCAATTCCTTTGTCATTAAGGCCTGTGTAGATACAGCCTAGGGAAGGTATTTAAGAGGACATGCCTTGAGTCAAACAGACAGCCATGAGCACCAAATTCAGCTCTGCTACTTGCTAGCTGTGTGACTTTGCCTAAATGATTTAACTTCTCTGAGCTTCGATTCCTCATTGGTAAAATGGTCATAATACATTCCTCACAGAATTGAGATAACTCTATACAGTGCTTCCTACAAAAATAGATACATGTCAATGGTAGTTATTATGATAAATGTGCCATTGGTCTGAGACATAGTTGAGTTTTTCTTTAGGAGGGAACAGAGGGTGAGGTAAGTAATTTAATCTTTTCTTCAGTCTTCTGAAGTAGAAATGATTATCTCCATTTTGCAGATAAGGAACCTGGGGCTCAGAGATGAGATAAATTAGCTCAGTAAATTGGGAGCAGAAAGCAGGAAACTTGCAAGAACTGGGATTTTATTTTTATTTTGTTTGGCCACTCTTTTCAGGAGTCAACATAGGCTACTTCCATTATTCTTTGCTGGGTCCAAAACCTGCTCACCATAGTCACAGCTTGAATAGTCCTGATATCCAAGAGCACACCATTGAACACTCCTCAGGGCTTCAACCTCCACTTCCCTTCCTTCCCCAGCCTTGCCCAACCTCCCTACTACCTTGCTCCAAAATTTTATAGCTTCTGGATTTCACTTACTACGGAGCTTGTCTCTGAGGCTCAGACAGAACTGCCCTGGCCTGAGATGCCTTCCAAGGTACCTCCCTTTAAGGGAGTAGATAAGTAGGTCACATTAGGATGGTAGGGGAGGAGGCTGACTTCTTCAGGGAGGAGGAAAATTACTGCCAATCACATGAAGAATGGAAAAATGAAACAACAAGTCTCTCTCTCTCTTTTTTTTTTTTTGTCTCTCAGTATTTTTCTCGTAAACATAATCCTCTCTCTCATCCCTCCTCTGTCTCTCCTGTCTATCTCTTTCTATCTCCTTATCTCATGCAACCCTCTCCTGCATTCCACTGCCATCTCCATGGAAAGCAAGCAGAGGCGACCATGAGCTCGGGGTTCGGGAACACCTGTGAAAGTTGTATTGCATAGAAAGCTTGCCTACCACTTGTTCCCTGCTCCACCCTACCCTGCTTCCTCTTCAAGCCACTCCTGCAACAGCCAGGAGAGGGGAAATCTGAGCAAAAGATTTGGAGCTGCTGTCCTATTGACTTCCTCAAGGGCATGAAAGCACAGAGCTCTTTGGCTCAGAGGCTCCGTGGGCTAGGAAGGCGCTGGCTTCCAGTGACCGCCCACAGCAGCTTAGGGTCTGGTTAACAGAGATTCTGTTTGGCAACCAAGACAAGTCCATGAGCTTTACGAGATTTTTATTTCTCAACCTCACCCCTAAACCTCTTGATGGCAGTTCACAGTGAGAGGTGTGGATGGGCATTAAATGATGTAGATTAGTGTGAAAACCAGAGAGACAGAGACAGGGTGTGGCATTAAAGGTCCAGCACTGCCAAACACCCCACCCCTCCCCCCAATCCCGCCATCCCTGGGGACTGAGCCCTGGTTTGAATCACAACATTGGGCGGTCACACTTCTAGGAAACTGCAACTGAAGGGGAAAGGTCCTGGCTGCTTAAATGAGACCCAGCCTGGCTGTGTACAGATGAGGAATGAAAATGCGTAACCAGGCAGACTATCTCCCTGGACTCTGTGCCCCGGGCACAAGGCAAGCACACAAAACAAAGACCAAAGCCTGACCCTCGCACCTGGAGGTCAAAGACCCGGTTCCCAGGAGGGGGGTTGTGGAAACAGGGAGTTCACTTCTGGAGAGGACTAGGGGTTTTCCATTCCTTTGGTGTGGAGCCTGGTGACCTTGCAGCTCTGAGGCTCACTGTTTCAGGAGGACACTGCTAGCCCTTTTGCAGAGACCCTCGGGATGGCAGATGCAACCCTCCACCACTGGCTGATGTTTCAGCACTGTCCCCTGCCCTTCTGTCCCCAAGGCCCTGTTCAGACTCTTTGTGAATACTACCTGCCTCTGCTCTTTCTCCTCTACCCATGCAGAAAGGGGGTGCCTCCCAAGCCAGAAGTCCATGCCCCAGTGCACGGTGGGAAAGTCTCACCCTTGCCTTCCTTGAAAAGCAGGGCTGGGTAATGGGGGAGAGACATCCATCTTTGCCTGTGTTCTTCATTATGCTTATATTGTCCCCAGCAGGGTAGGCCTGTCTAACACACCTCTTCCCCAGGTAGAAGTAAGCCCAACCATCTCTCAGCAGAGTGAGCGTAAATCCCCACAGGCATGTGGTAGCAGTGACTGTGGTGGTGCTTCACATTGAAACAAGAAGTTTAAATTTGTGAGGGTTAGATCCTTTATGCTATCAAAAAGTGCCTGGCAGCTCTGCCTCTGGATGACGCCTATGCCAAGACTACGTTGTAGAATGTGGGGTCAGCTAAATTCTGCTCTAAAGCTAACATTGGTCATGGGTGGGGACATAGTTCTGCATTACTCCAGGTCTTGTGCAAGTGCTACCTCTTGGCTTATCTAGGATTAACTAGGAAAAAGAAGATCATTCTTGGAACTTCCAAACTTCTCCTTTCCTGCATCAATTAGCCATGTATCTAAGCCATGGTTCTGAAACTGCACCAGAATCACCAGGAAGCTTGTTAAATACAGATTGCTGGACCCTGTTCCCAGGGTTTCTGATGCAGTAGGTCTGAAGTGGGGTCTGAGAATTTACATTTCTAACAAGTTCCCAGGTGATGGGCTACTCCTGCTTCAGGGATTATAGTTGGAAACCACTGAGCTACATAGAGTATAGCAGTTGTAATCTTTCTGCCCTGATCTTGTGCTTGACCTCTCAGAGCTTCAGTTTCTCATCCACTAGACATGGAGTAATGACCACTGGGTAGTTGGGAGAATTAGATAACATCTTGTATTTGAAAGACACTTTCACCGACCACAGCAAATTGAATGTACACATTTCTCAACAAATACAGTGTTTATTAAGTAGTTTGCTGTCCATTGGGTACTCTGCTCAATGTCATGGGTGACTCTAGACAGAGCTTATGAGATTCTAAGGCCCAATTAAACATCATACATCTCTGGACCTCATATTTCTTCTCCATCGAACAAGGTCTTTGATCCATGAGACCAATGGCCCCTCCAGGTCCCATTTAGAAGCCCAAATCTGGGAGCGGCATTAGTTCTTAAGAGGCGCAACCAGATTTTTTATTACTTGCCCTCCTCTCTGAAAGCCCAGGTGCTGCTGCAGGGCAAAGAGCCATTGGTCAGTTCATCCCTGAGGAGAGTTACTTGGCCCTCAAGAACCATCATGATCTGGTTCCAGCCTACCTTTATAATCTTATTTCCCACTGTTTCTCCTCCATTCACCTTATAGTCTAGACAAATTAAACTATCCTTTTCCAAATAGGTCCTATGTTTTCCTGCTTCTAGCCTTTGCTCACATTGTTCTTACAAATTTCACCAAATTCCTATCTCCTCCAAGAAGTCATCGTAAATCCTCTGTCATCTATCTGTCCATCCATCAATGTAACACTTACAACATGTCATTCCAACTAAATGAAGATGACCTAAATAGAGAATTCATAAATCTCATTCTGTAAGAAGGTACACATGTAATTTGACAGAGTAATCCCAGTAAGTCAATAGGTGCTGTTCATTCTCCAAAAATTTCTCTCATCTTAACTTAGAAAACATTTCCTTCTAACATCTCCTTTACATTCCTATGTTTCTAAGAATTTTAAAAAATAGTCTTTTATCTAAATTATCTATTTAATACAAGTGCTTTCTGTATTTTTCTTTAGGTGGTGGTAAGACATGTTACTGAAGTTGGCAGGTATAAGATCTAACTGAATCAGGATGCAACCACCACACCCACTCTTACTTGTGTCTGATATTGTCCCTCTGAAGGGCCTAAAAGTGTGAAGAATATCACATTTTTAAAAAAGATATTATTTGTTTATTCTTAGAGAGAGGGGGAGGGAGGGAGAGAGAGAGGGAGAGAAACAATGTGCTGGAGGTGCACTGATGGGTTGTCTCTCACATGTCCCCAGCTGGGGACCTGGTCCACAACCTCGGCATTGGGCATTGGGAATCCAATTGGCAGCCTTTGGGTTCACAGGCCTGCACTCAATCCACTGAGCCACACCAGCCAGGGCAGATAGAACATTTCTAAACTTTAGAATATTTCTAAAATCTGTTCTTGGAGCATATCCGAAAAACAAGACTCGAGATACTGCATAAAACCTTTTAAAAGTAGAACAACCACTTAAAAGAAGATGCTCACTTAAAAAAAAAGGATTCATCAGCCATTTATTTTCTAAGATAATCCGAGTCAGGGAATAAATATATATGTGTGTGTGTATGCCTCTAGGGCCCATGTTCAGACATATATTCATTTGCATACAAGCACATCTGCTTCTCTAATTTCCTTTTTAAGCCTCAGGGTTTTTCTATTCTAAATATATGGATTAGTAGAAAATGTGTAGGGGAAATAAAAAGTAGAAGAAGAAGAAAAGTCATTTGTAATCCAGAAATAACCATACTAACATTTCTTTCCTGCTGAATTTAACCCTTTCTACATGGAATTTGCATTTAGTATGTACAAGTCTTAATTCCTCCACTAGGAGACCATCTCCGATCCTCAGCATTCAGCACAGGTAGAAAAAAGGAGGCAGAATCTATTTAGGCAAATAGTAAACCGAAGAGGAACTCCCTTTTGGGAAGAAACAGAACAAGTGATTTAAACTCTTTACCTAGGGGTGGGGTTGCAACCCTGGTTAAGGAGAAGCAAGGGATTTTCTTCCATCCTTCATATGTTCAGACTTTGGGAGCTGAGGAAAGATTGAAAACTGGACTCAAGTCTAGAGTCTGGGAGAGAAGCCTTAGGTCCCTGGCAGAGCAGAGGAAGGACAGAAGCCTGGCTATCACAGCTATGGCAGAGGAGTGGTTTCAGGCATTCACCTGGTAGAGGAAACTCTCTTTGAGTACTGTGTGTTAACCTTTTTCTTTCTTTTCTTCCACCCAATTGTTCCACTACCAACCATCCCAGTCTCATAGATTTTGACCTAGGGAAACACCCGCAACACTAATTGCAGAGGCTTTAATTAATGTTTTTTAGATTGGAGTTTCCCAGACTTCAGCTGTACCTTGTTTGTGATTTCAATGTTTTGGTGAGAACAGTGCAGCAATATGCAAGACACATACACCTGTGGTTCATATCATCCAAACTAGCCATGGTTCTGAACCGCAAAGACAGATACAATTATTAAACCATTCAGGGTGTGTTCATGTCATTCTCAAGGTCTGTATAAAGCAGTAAAACATAGCATGCCACTTCCTTTGGTCTTATTCTAAGCAATAAAAATTTTGAAATCACAGGTTCGATGGATTAGCTATGATGTCTGTAATACAAATGAAAACTATAAAGATTATCATAACAGTTAAAAATTGTCAGTCATTGGTACTGCTTTTATTGCCCATTGGTAATAACGGAATCATATTTTTGGAAAACAGTATTTTAATTGAACAGTTTCTTTATATAATTGTGTATATGTCTTCCACTTAATGATGAGCTTTCTAAGGCTAGGTATCCTGGTTTATTTAGTACTTAGTACAATTTTGAAGCTCAGTAAATATTTGCTCTTATTTTGATTTGTTTTGTTTTGGTGATGGAGTAATGATCAATAGGAGTTAATCATTGTGCTTAACATAAATGAAGTCTCCAAAATCAAAGATTATAAAGGGGAGAACAATAATTATATGGTAGAGAAAGTTGCCCTGGTTTAAATACTGTGGCATTATTATTTGGATTTGGGCTTTCAGGTGTTCAGGATAGAAAACAAAAAGGTATTAGCATGTTTCTACCTGTTCTTCTTGGAGTAAATAACACATTCACAAGTTTAAGAATTTGTCTTGGGCCCTGGCCTGGGTGGGTGACTCGGTTGGAGCATCTCTGTACACCAAAAGGTTGTGGGTTTGATCCTTGGTTGAGGCATGTGTGGGAGGCAGCTGATTGCTATTTCTCTCTCTCTCTCTCTAAAAAACAAACAAAAAATCCACACACACACACAAAATAAAACAATAAACATCATCAGGTGAGGATTGAAAAAACCTTTTATAAATTAAAAAATACTGTCTTGGGGCTATAAAACAGAGCAATGTTATTTAGCTCATGCAAAAAATAAACCTATTATAATGACCTCAGGAAGATAACTTTTCCATACCTAGCAAACATAGAATGAAATAGTCATTAATGAGCAACTTATTGAATAAATGGATGAAATAACTTAGTTACAGTCAATAGATTTTTTTTTTTTAAACCACCCTTGGAAAACCATTAAAAAAATAAACAGAGAAGAGACTAACATTTATTTAGTATATAATGTTCTAGGGCCTTTATCTATGTCTTTCCTCTGGATTTCATGCAGCAGCTGCCATGTGAGGAGGGTGTAAAATCATGCTCCTGGGGACGACAGTTCCATCTATCCATAACCAAAGCTCACCATCTTCTCAGTTTTCACCGAGGAGATCACAGCAACTCAGTTTTCAAAGAGGATTCAAGGCCTAATTTGATACAGAGCTGGAGGAGTTATAGAAACTGATGGATAACACTTCGGCCAACCAAATCCATACATGATCAAAGTAAAGCATGAAT
Source organism: Noctilio leporinus (assembly GCA_004026585.1). Lineage (NCBI taxonomy): Eukaryota > Metazoa > Chordata > Mammalia > Chiroptera > Noctilionidae > Noctilio > Noctilio leporinus. Next base: position 8,109 of record PVIW01003845.1, on the reverse strand, counting down.
AAAATATTAGAATAAAGGAGTATGTTAAAAGAAAGAATAATTATAATGAAGAAGAGAAAGGTACCCCAACACTTTAGCTACCTACCAGAGATACATTTATCGAGGCCTGATCAGTAATTTTCTTGTCCTCAGCCCTACCTTCCTCTTTCTTTCTGAACCTTGAAAATGCAGAGCCCTTATCCTGTAACTCAGGATTGCTTAGTCCATCAGCACATAAGAAAATTGTTCTTCAGAGTCTGGAAATGAGTAATACTGTTTCCTTAACTACTATGGACCCAATGGAAGCAAGAACTAGATAAGCCCTGGTCAGACAGTCATTCCAATATAGTCAAGGTTGTGGGTTCTGTCCCTAGTCAGGACACATACAAGAATCACCCAATAAATGCATAAATAAGTGGAACAACAAATCAACATCTGTCTCTCTCCCCTCCCTTCCTCTCTCTCTCTAAAATTAAAAGAAAGAAAGACAGACAGACAGACAGAACTAGATGAAGCATCAGAAGTCCTTGGTTGGAGTCCTGACTCTCTCATGTTCTGGTTGAGTGACCTTATGCCTATTGGTGATCTATCTAACTCACTCCTTTATTCATTTATTTAACAAATATTTTTGAGCAGTTACTATGCACCAAGCACTAGCCTTGGGCACTAGAGATACAGCAATGAATAAAACAAAGGAGATCTTGCTCTAACAGAGTTTACGTTCTAGTGAGATTATGATGAACAATGTAACTTCAGAAAGTTCGCAGGACTGTGGGAGAAATAAAGCAAATGATAAAGTTAAACTGGGACAAGGGTTCCAATAAAGAGGGTGGAGGGAGGGTCTCCTTAAGGCAGTAACATCTTTGCCAAGACCTGAATGTACTAGGAGCCTGCCACGGACAAGAGGATTCCAGACAGAGGGACCAGCAAGCCCTGATGTGGGTCCATGTTTGGTGCTGAATGACAAGCAAGGAAAATAACACTGGTATGCAGTTGTGCTGGATGGGTGGTTTTGACACAGTACTCCAGTGAGTGCTAGAACTTCCCTGGTTGTATCTTGGAGTGGGGTTGGGTTCTCACAATCTGCCCAACACACAGCAGCTCCTCCTGAATCTGAAATATATACTGGGGTACTGCTTAAGATTTTGCTTAAAGAATATATTCTATGACCAAAAATTCCTTTTTATTTTAAAGATTTAATTAATTAATTAATTTTTAGAGAGAAGGGAAGGGAGAGAGAAAGAGAGGGAGAGAAACATCAATATGTGGTTGCCTCTTGTGCGCCCACCTGGGGACCTGGCTGGGGACCAGGCATGTGCCCTGACTGGGAATCAAACCAGAGACACTTTGGTTCGATCCACTGAGCCATACCAGCCAGGGCAAAACATTCTTGATCTCAATAGTCCTTTCCCACTCGAATTGTCAGGCACTATGAGAATTTATCATACAATCATTGTGATCCACTATCAAAGGGTTGATTCAACTCTATTCAATAAACAAGAATCAGGGATTGCCCACACTCCACAACCTGACTTCTGTCACTACAGCATCCCTACCCTTCCCTGCAGTGAACTGGAACCTCTGATACCCTGTAAGCTGATCCCAGGGAGTGAGGGACACATGTCTCTGCCTCTGCCTAGTAGACTGTACTGATTTTCTTTGCTTGCATTGTCTGAATGAGACACTGTCCTACACAGCAGAGTTTTGTGGAGAGAGCAAGGAATGGCTGGTTTTTTCCAACCTGTAGAATGCAAAGTTGGCCAGCTGCCTTTCTTCCTAACCCCAAAACTCATGTCTTTCCTTGTCTCCATATAACTGCCTGGCAGCTCTCAAGTAACTCTGCTGTCCAGAGGTTTTGGGAAAAGCGCCGTGCAGAATGTGAAATCATTTTCTGGTAACATGAATCTCATTAACTCTTTGACAAAAGGAAGCAGAGGCCAAGAAGGATTTAAACAGCCCATTTCTCACATATTTAAAAACAAGTGAAGAACCAGGCAAGGAACGGGAGAGAAAGAGAAAATAAGGAGATAAAACCAAAGGAGCACTTGGAGAAGGGGAGGTAGGAAAGGGAATTGAGGTGGACTCAGGGGGTGGCGGAATATCAAGTGACCAAAATACTAATCCTCTCTTCCCCCAACTTCACCCCAGCTCCCCCGCTCCAAGAGAGAATTTACTTAGAGAACTTACTTGAAGATCAATGATTTCTCGTTCTGATTCCATCTTGCTTCCCTCAGGTGCCTTCTCATGTACCAAGTGCCGTTAACAGCCTGCGTGGGCTACTCCAGGCTTTGCTGTCTGAGTCTCTGCTGCTTTCTTTGGGTGGGAGTGAGCACACAGCTGGCAGGACAGACCTGCTATTATTCATCTGTCTGATGTGGGATGCCTGTGTTGGCCTCAGCCCGTGGGGCACATGATACACGTGCGGGAGAGAGAGACAGACAGACAGAAAGAGACAGAGAGAGAGATAGGGAGAGAAAAACACACAGAGAGAGACAGAGAGAGACACACAGACAAAGACATAAAGACAAAGAGAGAGATTGAGCACATGCACATATACTCTGATAATGGCATGTGGCACATTGGTAGGTGGCCTTTTGAGCTGGAATGACAGCATTGTTTTCTCCAGTGGCCCCAATGCCCCTCCAGTCCCAGAGGACCCATCTGAGGCCCCCTAGCCTGCTCTGAGCTAGTAGCTCTACTAGTGTCGCAGAAACCCTGTGGATTTATCTAGGCGCTTGGAAAATAGCCTGAGGATATTGTCTGACTTCACACTGGTGGAGCTGAACAAGGTTCCTGGTCACCAAGGGTGGAGTGGCCTCCAGTGTATTTATTTCCAAGATTGAGGCTTAGGAATTTCTGTTGTTGTTTCCTATGCTTTCTCTATCTTTACAAAAAATTTTGAATTGTAGTTTTACCTAATAGAGAGCACAAAAAAGTTATACCTTTCAGTTCATGCAAGCAGTTGCATTTTCCCTGCTACCAGAAATAAGTCTTTTTTTGAAATGTTTTCTTCCTGTTGTTTACCTTAGAGCCTCAAACTCTTTTGGCTTGTTCCTGAAGCTGGTTTTAGACAGCAGCTTGTGTGGGTGTGGGTGTGGGCATGTCCCTGAGTGCATGGGGTGGGAATTGGGGGGAAGAGGAGCAAAGTCTTAAATTTACTGTCACTATATCCAAATGTGAGAAAAAGGGGTAAGTTCTTTTTTCTTTCTTTTTTTAAGGATTTTACGTATGATTTTAGAGAGAGGGGAAGAGAGGGAGGCAGAGAGGGAGAGAAACATCAATGTATGGTTGCCTTTCAACCTGCTTCCAGCTACAGATGGAGACCTGGCTTGCAACCTGGTTATGTGCCCTGGCTGGGAATCAAACCAACAACCTATGGGTTTGCAGGCCAGCGCCTATACGCTGAGCCACTAGCCAGAGCCCAGGGTCAAGTTCTTTATATCTATTAAATGATGTAGTGTATTTATAAGTCCCCACCCTGCTGGACAAATGATGAGAGGAGGAATGGACTAGATCTCTGATCTAATTTAAATGATAAACAGTTCAGTTTTGGTGAAATGATCAGTCTCTCAGATTTCCATCCATCTCCCCCCATAATGGCATTTAGTTAGGTACACGAGAGGGATATGGTTTATGTATATTTTGTGGTGGTGGTGGTGGTAGGGTGATGGCTCTTAGATGTATCATGTGGCTTTTCCTTCTTCGCAAGTTTCTGCTATGGAGCTGCTGGGCTGGGCTGTCCGCTGAATTGATGAGTGCTGAGGAAAGACTTGGCCCCCTCCAGGGCCTCCTGTTGGCCTCGGTGGCTGTGGCCAGGGTAACTCATGGTTCATTCTCTGTCTGCTTCTAAGGACCCAGGGGTCTCCCTTGTTGACTCTGCCCTATCTTGGCTCTCATGGTGATGTGTCCCATTCTGAGATCTGCTGTGACTTGTATGGGCCTCCATCCCAAAGGGGATTCCCTCTGGCCCTGGCCTAGTGACTCAGTTGGTTGGAGCATCATCCTGAACACCAAAAGGTTTTGGGTTCGATCCCTAGTGGGGTTCATATGGGAAGGAACTGTTGTATATTTCTCTTTCACAAAAATGTTTCTCTCTCCCTCCCTCCTTCCCTCCCTCTAAAATCAATAAAAACAGATTCTTTCAGGTAAGGATTAAAAAAGAGAGAGAGAGAGAGAGAGAGAGAGAGAGAGAGATAATCCCCTCTGGAACCTTTCCTACCAGACTCTTGGCTCCTGTTCCCCTTCAGGTACATGAGCCCCTTCAGGTACATGAGGACTGACAGCCGCTGACAGTCCTGGAGAAAGGCAAGCTCTGCCCCACTTCTGGTAAAGCATGTGCTTTGATATGGCTATTCCAGGTTGGTGCAGGGACAGTCTTTGAGGTGATCCTCCAGGCTCCAAAGTGGGAGAGAGATGTTGAACCCTCTCTTAGCACTCTTTCAAAATCTACCAGCAATACTCACCACTCCCATCCCCCATAACAAAGCCACTACCCAGTAAGGGCTATTCTAAGTGCTTTAGTCCACTGTTCTAAGCCCTTACTAAGTTCTCATAACAATTCTGCGAGGTACCTAATACTATTACCCCTGCTTTGCAGAGCAAGAAACAGAAACATAACTTAATGTTGCCCCAGCATTCTGAGTCAGAGTCCACGTTCTCATCTACCATTTTTGCTCAGGGAGGAGAGATGGAGCCATATTTAAATACCTTCTTTCTCTTCCTTTGCTTTCCTTCTTCCCATAATCCTAACAATCTAGAGTCAGAAAGGATGAACTTTGTCTTCTTTCTCTTTTTGTTTGATTAGGATGTGCCTTGTAAGGAGCTCTGTGATAATAGTTCAAAAAAGAAATAAAGAAACTTAGAAGATCCCCATTCTCAACAAAACCCATCAAAAATACTGTCTTCCTTGAAAAAAGATGTCAGAAGTAAATGTAAATATCAACTATTTCTTTCTCTTTGCATTCCTAATGTGAAAATTCAGATAATCATTTATATATATAAATATATAAATATATATATATTTATATATATATATAAATATATATATATATTCTTTCCAGAGAATATCCAGCCAAGTAATGTGAAAAATAGGGATATTTATTGAAGAAGATACAAAATACATAGGATAATGATGCCTCAATCCATTTCAAAGTAGGCACCTTGGGACCTCCGACAGTTCTCCCAGCATTTCTTCCACTGCTCGAAATACTCTTGAGGAAACCTAGTTCATTGGTAGCAGTTTGAATCAAGTCATTAGCAACTACAGCATGATGTTCTTTCTGCTCTGGTAGCAAAAGCCACAGAACAAATTTTGCCATATTTCATGCCAAGATGTTGCATCAAAATCTCCAAATAAGCTTCTAGTTCTCATACGGTCAGTCACCAATCTTGGTTGATTGCAGCCTGTACACATTCAACATTCTCAGTTGTTTTACTTGTTACAGGCCTTTTAGAATGTGGATCACTTTTAACAGATTGTCAACCATCTTTGAAGCATTTGTGCCATACTTTTATTTGCACTGCATTTATTGCATTATCCCTGAAAGCCCTCTGAATCATATGAATAGTTTCCACAGAGGAATGCTCAAGGTTAATGCAAAATTTGATGCTGATTCATTGTTCTCCTTGCTCAGTCACTTTGAATGTGACGACCACACAGTACACATGCTCACTTAAAAGCATCTACCACCCCACTGACTACGATAGTGAAGTCATCATTGTTCACATGAATGCATTTCAATCCACTCTCCTTGGCTGTCATGCTATATTGATATCATGCAAACTGTTCTCATTATATTAACAGTGGCTGGACTGTTTCCAGATAGATATAGATATAGATATATATTTCCTATTAATAAGCACACTGGTTTTAAAAGGAAAAAGCTATAATTGGCTGTGTATAATGGTTTGGGTTTGGCAAGATCTTTCTGAATTTGAACATTTCCTGCCTCATAGCATCATTTGGGAAGTAAATAGCAAACAGGATTTGGAAAGTGGCTTATCTACTGTGACTCTGGACCAGGGCATCAGCAAACTTTTTCTGTAAAGGACAGAAAGCAAATATTTTTTTTACCTTTGTGAGCCATATGGTTTCTGTTGCAACTATAGTACCCAACTCTGCTATTAAACAAATGAGTGTGGCTCAGTTCAATAAAACTTTATTTACAAAACAACAGTGGACCAGATTTGGCCCCACCAGTCACAGGCTGCTGACTTTTGTTCTAGAACATAAGCAGAAACAGAATCTGGACTTCTAATGATCATGACCATGTCCAATCCTCTAGATGGTATCTTTCAAATCTCATTCCCCCTATTGCAAGGGTAATATGTTAAATGCTATGGGCATATAAAATCACAAAGTACATACCTTTGGGAGACACATGCCTGGAAAGTTAAGCTATAGGGAAGAATGCTTCTGACATTTGGTCGTAATACTGAAATTATAAAACTGTACTTACATAAGAGACTAGTCGGTCTACATGGGAAAATTCCTATTTCTCTTTACTGCTAGGGTGACTTTTACAGTGTGAAGCTCAGGTGACAGTTTTAGGCAAAATGCAGGTTGGAAAGGATATTTGTAGACCATGCTTGACCTAAACACTCAGCGCCATCCAGAAAGTGGTCTTGGAAGAGATCCTACAACAGGGGCTTTGCTATGTAGGAGGTGTGGAGAGTTGTAAGGCACTGAAGGAGGCAACAGTGAGCGTTCTTAATATTGAACAGAAAGAAAAGCCCTAAGGTGGGAACCAGATGAGCTGGGTCCCTGTGTGTGCCTGGTCACTGTGTGGTGACCAGGCAAGTCACTTAACTCCTCTGGATCTCATGTTCTCCTTTGTGAAAAGTGAAGCTGTCAAACAGATGATTCTAAGATCCCTTCAACTCTTAAATTGCTTCTAATGTATGTTTATATTAAACACTTTCTGTGTAACAGTATAAGATCTCAGATCCTGGTATGAATTTTAGTATGTAACAGTTAAGGTATTTATTGGAATATTTATGTAATTAGAAAATTTTACAGAAAAAACACCCCTCTCTGTTACCCCTGCTAATGAAGACTGGGCAGGGCAGACACATGACAAACAAGACGCCAAAGTGAGAATAAAGGCATCCTCAGAACATACTTACAGACTCATGTATGCTCATTTATGCATTTATTCTGCCACTTTCGAACTCACTGCTTCAGAATCCTAGGGCTAGGAGGAATGGGAAAGGGAAACTTTGGGTGGGGTGTGGGGAGGATCCATGGAGGGAGCTACCAGTTCAGGGCTTGATGAGGGGCCCAGGTTGGCCAAATGGATAATTAAGAATTAGATTGGCCTGGCTGGTGTGGCTCAGTGGATTGAGCACTGGCCTGAGAGCCCAAAGGTCACCGGTTCAATTCATAGTCAGGGCACATGCTTGGGTTGCTGGCCAGGTCCCCAGTTGGGGGCATATGAGAGGTAACAGATCCATGTATCTCTCACACATTCATGTTTCTCCCTCCCTTCTCCTCTCCCTAAAAAAAGAAAAAAGAAAAGAAAAAAAGGGGGAAAAAAGTAAATGAATAAAATCATTAAAAACAAAAAGACTCACCCATTACAGGACAATAATGAACAAAACTAACAACAAGCAAAACAGAACCAAATATATGAATACAGTGAATAGGCCTTCAGTGATCAGGGGGAAGGGGGTTGGGGGGAGTGGGGAGACAGAGGCAAGAAAGGGGAGCAACCTAGTATAAAGGAACCATGGACATGGACAACAGGTGGGATTGACTTTGGGGGGAATGCGTGGGTGGGGAGGGGGACAGAGGGGAGCAAAAAGGGGATGGATGTAATACAACAACAATAAAATTAAAAAAAAACAAAAAGAATTAGATTAGAAGACTATACTTTCAGGGATCATTTCTATAGTTCGTTACTAGAGAAGTTTCTCTGAACGTGTAGAGCACCAATAGCTGGGTATAAAATCAATATCCAGAAATCAAAAGCATTTTTGTATACCAATAATGAAACAACAGAAATAGAAGCAAAAAAACAAATCCCATTTACCATAGCAACAAGAAAAATAAAGTACCTAGGAATCAACTTAACCAAGGAGGTAAAAGACCTGTACGCAGAAAACTACAGAACAATGAAGAAAGAAATCAAG